>BSBK01008760.1:287500-509430 GCA_027943335.1 Chamaecyparis obtusa
CCTAAATTCAAATTCGACAACTGGGGCAATGAATTTTGAAGCTTCCCTAAACTTCTAAGTCCAATTTTCAACCAAATGCATTGAATGAAGTAAATCAAATCTTACCCCTAATTCAACTATTACACCTAAAATAAAAAAATGGCGAGTGGAGGAGGAGGAGGAAGGCAAGCGGAGGGAAGAAATTCAAATCTTCCATCGGACGGGAAACTAGCAGTAGGGGGATCTCAGGCAACTACAGTGGCAGGTGACCAGAATACCAAGGGGGGTGATAAAGATGCTGAAGGGGACAAAGACCCAAACCAAAATCATTCCCGAGAAGGTGGAAAAAAGGGTTTTTCAAATCATGTCATGGGTGGGAATATTGCTTCTAGAAGTGCTCAGAGTTTTCCTATCCCAAAGGATCAGAGAAAGGAAAATGGTGAAGCAAAGGAGGGCTCCACAAAAGAGAAAAAGGGGGACAACACTGTAGCTAGATCCCACAATCGAGAAGAAGAAGCGAAAGCTACAAATGCTATCAATAAGACTCCTATTGAAGTGATTGATGGTCAATTTTTTTTTGCAAATGCTATTAATGGTAGCTGGAGTTCTCTATTTGGTGTGAAACCTACTGGAAAATCTTCCTTTCCTTTAGTTGATAATACATCTGAACCAGAGAAAGGTTTATTTAGTATTTCCCTTCCTGATTCTTTGGTTGATCATACTATTGCTTCTATGAAAAATACGTTGCTAGGAGAATTCATTGGTCCAAGACCTAACATAGATGTCGTTAGGGTGTTTATAGCCAAAAAATGGAAGCTCAAGGGACAAGTTGATATAGCAGCTTTGCCAAAGGGTTTTTTCACCTTTGTTTTTTCAAGCTCTAAAGACCTCTCTAATGTTCTGTGCAGAGGTCCTTGGATGTTCGACAAGTCATCTTTGGCTCTTCAAAAATGGGGAGCTAGACTTGATCTCAATGCGGATATGTTTGAAGTGGCCTCAGTGTGGGTGCGATTTCAAGGTCTTCCCTTGGAATACTGGCATGAAGACATCTTTTCAGGGTTGGCCAGTTTGTTTGGGGAGCTTTTGTCTTTTGACCTGATGACTACTGCAAGGAAAAGACTCATGTATGCCAGAGTCTATGTCAATATTAATAAAAAGGAAGACCTCCCAAAAATTATCATGATGAACTCTAAACTAGGCAAACATATTCAAGTGGTGGAGTTTGAATCCCTTCCCTTTCCCTGCTTCACCTGTAAAAAGTTAGGGCATTGGGCTAAACAATGCCCTCTAAAACCTAAGGAAAAGATAAAAAATAAAGAGCCAGGAGTAGAATGGAGGGAAAAAAATGGATCTCTACCAACTCAACCCAATTCTTCTAAGCCTTTAGATGGAAACAAGATCCTAGAAATATCAAAAGAGGATCTTTCTCAAGCTCTGGAGTAGGAGAGCCGAAACCAAGCCTTGGAACAAGAAGATAAGATGGAAAATGCTACTTCTTCTGATACTATTAGCTCTTTGAATGGGGAGAAGGAAGTCTAGCCCCAAGCTGTTCCTCAGGAAGGTTGTAAAGAGTTGGAATCCTCAAGCCCAACAAAAGAAATGCAAGAAGAGAAGGGAAACTCCCCCCTCATCTTGGGGAAAGGAGGTATTGAGATGGGAAAATCGGACTTAGACCCACCTCCTATTGAGTAGGTGATCTCCTTGGCCACTGGGAATTGCAATAAGAGTTGGTCAGAAGTTAGTGAGGAGGACATCCATAAGGAGTGACTGGAAGAAGTCTCTCCCATCTTGGAAATGCAGGAATCACCATGGTCTGAGGTGATTAATAATAAGAAAATAAAAAATCTCTCCAAGAAGGGAGGCCCAAACCTAAAAGCCTCAGAATCAGGGAAAAATTCTAAAAACACCCCCTTGGGAGGAATCTAGACTAGAAGGAAGAAAGCTTGTGTTGGCTCTCCCCAAGGGGGAAGAGGTAGACCCTCTCATAAAATAACAAGAGAGCAAGAAGAAAAATAGAATATAGTGGATGGTAAACAATCTACTATCCCAGAAATCTACTCCCCAACCCTCTAAATGAAGATAATGTCATGGAATATAAGAGGTCTCAATAGTCCTCACAAACAAGATGTCCTAAGAAACATTATTAGAGATATTAAACCTGCTATTATGCATATTCAAGAAACAAAGATGGCCAAAGATAAAGTTGAAAAGATCCACCCTTTTAAGAATGGCAGTAGCATTGGTCGTGATTATGATGGCACTTCTGGTGGGTTGTCATCTTTTGGGATAAATCAACTGTTAACTGTATGAAGCTCCTTGTTGATAAGAATAGTATCCTTGTCTAAGTCAAACACCTTAAAGCTGATTGTTCTTGGAATTTGATGAACATCTACGCTCCTAATACTAAAAATGGCAGATTGAGATTTTGGAAAAGACTTAAAGAAATCAGAAACACTTTCAAAGAGACTAGTTGGATGGTTATGGGAGATTTCAATACTCCTTTGCAGGCTGATGATAAAATGGGTGGGGTCCCCTCTCAAGTTGACAGTAGATTGGATCTTATGGAGTATATCAATGATCAATCTTTCATTAATATGGAGTTGGAAGGAATCTCCTATACCTAGTCAAATAGAAGAACTGGAGCTGATCTCATCTAGGTGAAACTTGATAGAACCCTTTTATCTCTTGATTGGCTTTCTAAGTTTTCCTGCTCTTTATCTTCCTCCATTAGGACAGGGTCTGATCACTTCCCTATTATTTTTAATGCTAATAATATAAATGGTAAAAAGAATATCCCTTTATGATTTGAGAGAATGTGGCTGACCCATCCTAGCTTGAAGGATTGTATCTTAAAATGGTGGAACTACAATCAGGAAGGTAGTGCTATGTATAAAATAGCTAAAAATTTGAGTAATGTTAAAAGAAATATCAAAACATGGAATAAGGAATTCTTTGGAGACATTTTCAAGGCGAAAAGTAGCAAACAAGAAGAAATCAAGGTCATTCAAGAGATTATTCAGAAAGAGGGTCTCTCAGAGGATTATAGAAAAGCTGAGAACTTGTTGGTTGCTAATTATCACAACATAATATCTAACGAAGAATATTTTTGGAGGCAGAGATCTAGAGCCCTTTGGCTTAAAGATGGGGATAGAAATAAAAGATTCTTTCATATGACTGCTATGAAACACAAAGCTATAAATTGAATATCCTCTCTTGCCTTGAATGGAAAAACTCTAGCTAAGGAAGAAGACATAAGAAATGAAATGCTTCAGTATTTCTCCCTCCTCACTAAAGAGGACAACCTTGATTTGTAAAGTCAACAAGGAATCCTTGATGCTATCCCCTTTATTATTGATAGAGGCACAAACTCCTAACTCAAAGCTATTCCCAAAGATAGGAAATTAGAGATGCTATTTTTTCCTTTGAAGGTGATAAATCTCTGGGTCCTAATGGCTTCCCCCTTTTCTTCTTCTAGCAGTTTTGGGAGATCACTAGTCAAGATGTTCAGAATGTTGTTAAAGAATTCTTTGGTACTAAAGCTCTACTAAGAGAACTCAATGCCACTTTCTTGGTTCTCATTCCTAAAAATCCTGGAGCCAACATGGTTGATTCTTTTAGACCTATCAGCCTTTGTAATGGGATTTATAAGATAATTGCCAAAGTCATGACTACAAGATTGCTTGCCTTGCTGCCTTCTATCATTTATCCTTAGCAGAATGGGTTTGTGCCAGGGAGACAAATCCTATATTCCATTATGGTGGTCCATGAGAACATTCACTCCCTTGAAGTAGTGAAGAAATAGGGATTTCTTATGAAACTGGATTTAGCTAAAGCCTATGATAGGGTCGATTGGTAGTTCCTTAAGAAAGTTCTAAGAAGTTTTGGTTTTGACTTGGGGGTCCTCAAAATTATTGATTAGCTGGTTACCACTATCTCCTCCTCATTCATAGTTAATTGGGGGTCCTCAAATTTTTTCAAACCTTCCAGGGGTCTAAGGCAGGGAGACCCCATTTCCCCTATTCTATTTTCTATTTTGGCTAAGGGATTGGGTAGATATATTTCTAAAATTGTTAATGAAGGAAGAATCACTGATCTCCAACCTTCTTTGGTCAGATCCTTCTATTCCCATGAGCAATTTGTTGATGACACTATTTTCATGGGAGAGGAAACTATCAAAGAAGCTAGGAATCTTAAAAAAGATCTGTCTATCTATACCTTGGCCACATGTCAACTCATTAATTGGAATAAGAGCTTCATGTTTTTTTATCAATACCCCCCTAGAGAGATAGGCTAAGATCTCCAAAATTCTCGGTTGCAGCATTGGAACCCTCCCTTCTTCTTATTTGGGCCTTCCCCTCTATTCCAAACCCCCTAATAGATTTTGGAATCTTATTGTTGATAGATTCAATAGAAAATTGGTAGGCTGGAAAGGTTCCCTTCTCAGCAATGCTGGCAAGCTTCAGCTGTTAAAGTCCACTCTGCAAAATCTTCATGTGTATGCCTTGAATCTTTTTAAGATTCCTTACAAGTTTTTTGTGGTGCTAGAAACTATCCAAAAAAGGTTTTTATGGATTGGGGTTAAAGACAAAAAAAGACTAAGTTTGGTTTCTTGGGATAAGGTTTGCAAACCTAAGAACAAATGTGGTATGGGTCTAAGACCTATCAAGCTTGTCAATAAAGCCCTCCTAGCTAAGCAAGTTTGGAGAGTCTATGGGGATAGAAAGCAATGGAATGAAATTATTAGAAGCAAATACCTCTTTGAATCTAACATTCTGGAGGACCTCATAAATAATGATGTTAGGGTGAATGGTTCTTACATATGCAACAACCTCTACTCCTCTATTGAATTCATAAGAGAAGGGATAAGGTGGAATCTGGGAGATGGGATTAAAATTGACTTTTGGGATGACCCTTAGATCCAAGAAGAACCTTTATCCTAGAAGCAAGAGTGGAAGGATATCATTACTCAAGCTAAAGCTACTTTTGGTATCAAAGTCTCTGACTATTGGCATAATAATACCTGGAAGGACCTTGCTAGCTTTGATAGTAGACTATCCCCTCTCATGATTGAGTTGCAGTCTTGGTTCAAAAAGGAAAACCATTCTGATAAAATTGTTTGGAATCCTTCCTCAAATTGTGAATTCTTGGTGGCCTCTGCCTGCTCCCACTTCTTCTCCAAGGAATTTAAGTCTCAATGTGCTTCAGTCTGGTATAAAATCCTCACTCCAAAGATTAACTTTTTTTATTGGATTCTCTTCTAGAATAAGCCCCTCACTCTTGATAATTTAGCAAAAAGAGGTTTCTTTTTTGTTAATAGATGCTTTCTTTGTATGGAACAAGATGAATCCTGTGCTCACCTCATGCTCCACTATAGTTTTACTCAGAGGGTTTGGAATCTTGTTTTTCAAAAATGGAATTTGTGTTGGTTGTTTCCTAACCCTTGGCAGGACTTTGTGACTCAATGGAGATGCCCTTTTGACAATGATCTTGCTAGAGAATTCTAGAACCTTATCCCGCCCCATCTAAGTTGGTGTATCTAGAAGGAAAGAAATAACAAAATTTTTAGGGAGAAATATGATAAACCTAATATCATTTGCAACAATATCTTCAGAGCTCTTGAGGAAAACTTCATTAATGCTATTTCCAACAATAAGAGAAAGCTAAGGGAAAGACTCTCCGATGTTGATTGGATAAACTGGAAGTTTCCTCTTCCCAGCTCTTAGCTTGTCTCTCCTAGAGAAAGCTCAATCTGGATTGCTCCTCCTATTGGATGGGTCAAAGTTAATTTTGATGGTGCCTCCAAAGGAAACTCAAGTGTTTCAAGGGGAGGTGGTATCATTAGAGATAGTAATGGTAATTGTTTGGGAGCTATTTTGGTCCCCTTGGGCTCTCAGACAAATCATAGGGTAGAGGCTTTGGCAGCCCTCAACACTATCATGCTAGTGGAAGAATTGGGTCACAAAAGAGTTTGGTTGGAAGGTGATTCTTTAAATATAATTAACAATATTAAAGGTATCAATACCCCTTCCTAGACTATTGAACACATCAATTCCAAAATTAACATTATTGTTCAATCCTTTGAGTCATTCCACATTTCTCACAATTTATGGGAAACCAATCAGGTTACTGATGGTCTTGCTAATATTGGAGCCAAAAGTGAGAGAATTCAAAAATGGTATGGGAATACTATAATAAATGATGCTATCATCTAATGTATTAATCATGAAAAAATTAGACAAAAGGAAGGAGTCATTAATAGTAACATTAATTAGGATACTTGATAAATCAAATCAATTTTTGGTGATCTCAGAGGTCATGTGAAATATTTCTAAGTACATGTCCATGATGCAAAATTATCCTCCCATTATGAAAGCTCAAAATTTGATGTGCCTTGTCATCATGACCAGTAATTGCTGCCAGTTCACACATGAAAATAGGGGTGAGAACCAGATTAATAGTCTTTATATGCTTAAGAGCCATATTATTGATAGCACTATTTCATCCAAGAAAAATAAGCAGTATCTTCTTCCTATGAAAAAAGAATTAGGGATTGTTCGGCCATGGGTGGTGATCTTAGAAGAGAAGAGCCGACAGAATGCAAGTGGAAGTAGGACAAGGATGTCTGGAGTGTTTTCAGAAAAGGCTAGGTCCACCAGTATCTTAAGAGACTTCATGGCTTTGATAATGATGTTTCCAAAGCCTTCGCTGAAGGGTGGGACAAGGCCATGGTGAATCTGGCTAGCAAGTCCTTTAGCCTCAGTCTTGAGCTTCTCTCTGATAATCACTGGCCTCTCTCTGGATGGTATGAAGTACTCAAAGGACATAAAGGTTGGAAACAGAGCCTACAAGTCATTTCCTATTACAGATGAAGAGTAGTCCCTCTTGGTTAAAGGTAAGAAAGACTATGTGGAGATGGATAATATTGAGAAAATCTGGGGTTCTATCATTAGGGTCATGATGGAGTATTTCACTCTTGAAGGGCATTTCTCTAGGGTTTATAACTACCATTTTGTCTTAGCTAACCATTTTAGACATGACAAAAGGATTTCCTTTCCCTATTTCCTTCTGTGTTCTCTTAACCAAAGCATTACTGATTTTAGGGTTTAGAATTTCTCGATTCTCCATGTTGGGCTTATTCTCCTTATAGTTGATTATGCGAGAGACCATATTCCTAATCCTATCCCCATCTAGGTCAAAAAAAGGAAGAATTCAGGCTCCTCTTCTAGGAAGAAGAAATGCAAAAAAGCCCTCCCTTCCTATGAGCCTGATCCTCCTGGGTTCAAGGATGACTCAGAGAAAAATGTCCCTAAAATTGCTAAGAACAATGTGGTTCCCCTTGTGAGTCCTGTCATAACGGAGCCTATTTTTATGGAGCCTATTTCCATGGTCCAGCCTGAAAATGAAACTAAGGCTGGTGATAATCCCCATGAGGGTCCTAATGAAGAGTCCAATTCCACTACCCTAACCCCAAAGGAGGAATATTTGGTGAACCCTAATGTCATTATCAAAAACATGATTGATACTATTGAGTGTTATTTCAGGGAAGAGCGGGATAACCTTAACAACGGGGAGAAGCCTACCCTTGCTTTGGATACTGGAAAAGATGGGGGTAATGGAAATAGTGTGCATGAGGTTGAGGATGAGGAAAAAAAGACAAAGATGATGGTAGAAATGTTGTGGATAATAATGTTGAGGATTTGGGTAAAGATAGCTTTAGGGCTATGGAGGAGGAAAATCTAGACTCCCATGACTCCCCCAGCTCTGGTAAGGAGTATAAGAAGGATGGAAGTGAGAGAAGCTCTAATAGAAAAAGGTCTCATCCTCTTCAGGGTGACCTTAGAGAGATGGATAAGCATGCCAAGAGATCCATTATTATGACCACCCTTCAAATTGCTAAGAACAAATCTATCTATAGCTATAATTTGGACAAGTGGGTGTAGAATGATCTGGTCGAATTGAAGAACAAATGCATCAAATTGGAGACCAAGAACATAATGCTTGAGGAGATCACTGATAATCTCAAGAAGGAGACTTTCTCCAATGCTAAAGCTAGTGTTTTTGATTATGGTACTGAGTTGGATGATAAAATCAAAAAATCTGTAGAGATAGCTATGGTTTCCATTCATGAGAAGATAAGCAAGAACGAAGCTATGCTAAAGAATTTACTTGGTTTGGAAAATTCAAGAATGAAGTCTACTCTGGAGAACCTGAGCACTTTAAGAAAAGTGCTAGAAGGGAACAAAGAGGGCTCTCTGATCAAGAACATTGATCTAACTGTTCCCAGTCAGCTGATGGATTTGAGTACCAGAACAAGGTCCAACACTAAACAGAAACTTAAGGTTGAAGATCAAGACATCATGAGGCTGAAAGATAATATCAAGACTATGCAGGCTTAGCTGGAGGAATTTGAGGGTTTCTTGAACACTCTATCTTGATCTTGGTGCTGGTGGTCTTTTTCTCTATTTTGCTTCCAACTCTTTTTGCTTTTTGTTGTTTAGGTTTTATTGAAAATCTAGGATTTGTCCCTTTGTAGTCTGCTCCTTTTTGGGGTAGCTAGTTGTTCTTTTGGTTTTCCATGCCTATCTCTATATATCTTTGTTAAAGGGTTTCGGGGCCCCTTCAAAACCTATTTTTACCGTAATAAAAAACTATGGCACCTAAAATGCATTGGATAATGTTTGAAATCCATTTGAATTGAAAATTCTATAAGAACAAAATTTACACAAGGTAAATATTACCATTTTACTAATCTCTCTTCTTCATTCTTGTTCTATTTTTTATTGATTTTCTAGGATGTTGTTATATATATATATTTATATTTTTTCTTTTGTCTATTAAGTAACAACAAATTTAAATTTATTATTACTTTATATTTTCTTTTTTGTTTTCCTCATTAAATTTGCAACTTTTATTTCTTGAAGCTCTATCAAATTTTTTTCTTTATATATAAGAAAAACATATGTATAATGTTTTATGGCTCCCAATTTAAATGAGAGACTAGCCTCCACCTTTGGAGGCCTGCGATCCGATTAATGGGGTTGCAAGTCCCCAAGGGTCAGTGGTCCCCATTATTGAGGTCGTAGCTTTCCGTAAGGCTTGCAGCCCCATTAATGGGGTTGCAGTCCCTTAAGGGGGTTGTGGCCCCTTTAATGGAGTCGCAGACCTTAATGGAGGCTGCAACCTCCATTCAAGTTTAATGGGGTCAGGAGGGGTTTCACCCCTACTAGCCCCATTAACTTGATTTGAATTTTATTTATATATATATATATATATATATATATATATATTTATATATATATATATATATATATATATATATATATATATATATATATATATATATATATATATATATATATATATATATATATATATATATATATATATATATATATATATATATATATATATATATATATATATACATACATATATATATATATACATACATATATATATATATACATACATATATATATATATATATATACACACATATATATATATATACACACATATATATATATATACACACATATATATATATATATATATATATATATATACATACATATATATATATACATACATATATATATATACATACATATATATATATATATATATATATATATATATATATATATATATATATATATATATATATATGTGTGTGTGTATATATATATATATGTTTATGTATATATATATATCTATATATATATGTATGTATATATATATATGTATATATATATATATACATACATATATATATATATATTATAAAAAAATTATTATATTTTATTTTATTTATTATTATTTTTAATAGATAAAATTTAATATAATATAGATATATATTATGATATATATATATATATTATAATATATATGTATATTATATAAATACACTCACAAATATAGATTAAAATGAAAAATCCAAATTTATTTATTTAGGAAAGAGAGATGCAAATGTAAATTTATATTTATATAATAAATTTATATATAATTATATATATAAATATGTATGTATACAATAATCCATTAAGAACAATAATTTTACAAATATCATTTTCTTACAAGGGAATTTAACACAATTTACTTTCACCACACACACACACACACACACAAAAACACACACATATATATATATTCACATTTAGTAACTTTTACAATCCTCCTTTTGAAAAAAAAGTAATAACCTTCTTTACAAACATCTAAAAATACATAATATCCCTAAGGCTAGGAGCCCCGATATTGCACAAAATTATAGGAACTTCTTAAAACTGCTTCCAAACCTTCTTCATAGGGTCCAAGCATAGAACCTACATAAAAATTTGGTTGACCATGGAGGTTCACCTCCCAACCTAGACCTTTACAAGGTCACCCCCGAACTAGGGGAAATAAAGAGTAAAAAGGGTACAAATGGACATACTCAAAACAACTTTTCAAATACAAGGGCACATAAAACTCCCAAACCCATGGCAAGCACATAGGCCTTGAAAAGACCATTTAAACAGGGGTTGAAAGTGGACCATACCCATACAAAGGCCACACATGGGATCATAACAAATTCCTTTCCAAATCCATCTTCACAAAAAAACCATGGCTTTCAAGCCAAGAACACTCCTTATGGGCCCCCAAATTTCCCATAGGCAAAACTTGGCATCATGGAGAACAATACATCCATATTTATCCTTCCCACACATGGGGAGACTCTACACCAACAAGGTTGTCACTATTCCTTTCACCCTCCAAGGTTACTCTTCCCTCTAAAGGGTGAGTGTGCCTTGAATAACTCCCTTAACATTACAAAATAAAACCCCATACTAAAAGAAAAAACACATAACAAGGAGTAAAAAAATACACAACAATAAACATAGGGACTCCATGAGAGCACATCCAAGATTTTCATATTACATTTCACAAAACATGAGTATGAGCAGGAACCTATTTCCAAGCTTAGGGTAATGAAAGTTGAGAAGAGCTTTATCCTTTTATCCTCCAAGAAGTCATTCTAAACTAGTAAGTCTCTAAGGGTAGAGAGTGGATGAACAACCTAGGAAGTCTCTTAAAACCTCTCTAAATGGCCTCCTACTCAACCACTAACTTACAACCATAAATGGAGTAACCTCACCACAAATTCTCCAAACATCTTCGTACAAGAAAAATTCAAAAATGAAATGAACTTAAAGGAAAGAATGCAAGTGAGTGAAATAAAAGGAAGTATTTTACCATAAACACAAAGAAAGAGAGATTTCTTCAAGATTTATCACCAAAACCATCAAGATTCTCCAAGATCAACACAATGAGACAAGGATTTTGAAAGGGGAAAACAAAGAAAACCCCTTGTGTATAATATGAATGAGGAAAAAATCCAAGAGAAAGAGAGATAAAATGAGCAATAAGCTCATTACAAACAATGAGAGAGAAAAGAATAAAAAATGTGAGAACAAGTGAGAACATTCCTTATGAAGTGTGTGTACAAGCATCTCTTAAATAGAGATGAGTGATGGAGTTAGAACGTAACTCTTATGTTATATGAATGCCACATTCACATTAAGTGTGTGCCAAGTGTGAGAATCCTCTTAAGGAGGAATAAGCTAATTCCTTAATAAAGGAAATAAAAGAAATGAGTTATCCTCTCACTTGGACTAGAGGACAAATTAAAATTTTAGGATACCTTGGCATATCCAAATTTAAATAAAACACCAAGGAAATATTATTAATTCTAACATTTCCTCCCTTCATAAATAAGGTTTGAAGACTAAATGGAGTGGAGAAGATGGCTTGCCCAAACTCTCAAAACTCCTAAACTCGGATATTGACTTTGGGGGTACTTTTGAGGGTTCATTTATGAGTCTTGGGCCTCCTAATGATAAAAATTTAACCCCTAACCCTTAGTATACCAAGTGGGGTAGTTAAATTTGACCCTAACTACCCTCTAGAATCTTCCTAGACCCTCCAAAACCTCACTTGTTGTTAACCTACGAGATTATACATCCTTGACCCATCTAGAAAATTCTTAATGTTGGAGATTTGCTAGCAAGCCAGTACTGACAGTATGTTTGTCATTGATGACAACATATGATAAGTAGAATGTGTGGAAGACTTATGTAGTAAGCTTTGAGTATGTGTGGCATGGACATGTTATCAACATGATATCATGGATGCAGAGGTTAACTATTAGTACAGACAGTTATGTGGCAGCTTGTGTCAACAGTGTTCCTGATAGAGTTACAAGAAGTATTCTGTGAGTGTTTGTCCGTACAACCATCATGGAGCCTTGCACCTTTGGATATGTGATGAAGACATGCTAGTGATGTTACATTCATGAATGCAGATTTTGACAATCAGTAGAAGTGAAGTGATGTAGTCACTATTCACAATAGCAGTTTCCTGTGTTTATTCAAAAGAGTTCACTAAGATTATATTGGTTCAGGAGTTGTACCTATCATTACAGTATGCACCCTTGGATTAGTGATTGGAGAAGAGTTAACAATGTTTAGTTAAGAGCACATGATGTAATTCATCTTGAGGAAAAAGTTTTAGTTAAGTTAGTAGAGTTGACAGTGTGTAGCGTGCATCTACATTTATTAATATTGGACAGGTCCCAGATTGTGTTGTGTGCTTAGTAGAGCTGACATAATTATTATTGGAATATGTTATGGTTTCTCTAATATGATTTTAAGGTGGTTCTAACAGGTCAACTTGATTATATCATTTAGAGGAAATATATTTATAGGAAGTCATTTGTGATTACTAAAGTATGGTTCAGAGTTTATTGTTAAGAGTAGAGCAGAGTGTGTGAAGTGTTGAGCCATCAGCAGAAGGTCTATGTGACCAACTAAAGAGTTTGTGCTATACATTGGAACTGATCCAGATAGTAGGTCAAAATGTAGTTCATCAAGATCTATATATAGTGTGTATATGTTATTCAGAAGGTTGTAGCCTTCACCCCTTTGAGAAGTGAGCTCATGGATAGTGCATCCTCACCCCTAATAGTGTTAATTGTAAAAGAATCCTAATAGGGTCTGAACCTTGACCAGGTCACTGTACTAAATGTATTGTGAAGATAACTCCTAACAAGGTTAAGGATCTTCTAACAAGGATCATAAAACACTAGTGCATATTATTAGTGGGTGTCAATTCCCACTGGGGTTTTTACCTATTTGGGTTTCCCCGTAACCAAAATATTGGTGTTATGTTTAAGTGTTCTTTCATTGTGTTTATGCTTTATGTTTAAATATACTTAATTGGATAAAAAATTGAAACTTGTAGATAATTGATTCACCCCTCCCCCCCCTCTCTCAATTATCTCTTGGGGACTATTCCTAACAATTGGTATCAAAACCAAGTGCCTCAGAAAGAAATTTTAATAGCTTGAGGTTGATCAAATTACATTCTTTAGAAAATACTATCCTAAAGTTTGATGGAGAGAATTATCTTGATTGGAAGAACAAGATGATGACACATTTGTAGTGCATTGCTTTTGAAGTTTTTGAAGTGGCTATCAAAGAAGTTCAGATCCCCTCTCTAGCAGATCTTGCAAAGGATGATGCTACTAGAAAGAAGAAGGATTTGTTCCATTAGAATGTAATAGCAAAAGAAGCCCTTATTAGCACCCTATCTGATAGTGAGTTTTCAAAGATAAAGAAAGTAGACACTACCTACAAGATATGGAAGCACCTAGAAGACATGTTTGAAGGAGATAAACAAGCAAAAAATGCACTCAGAAAGACATGGAAGAAAAAGTACAATACATTGGAGATGCTACCTGAAGAAAACATAAGAGCCTACAATCAAAGGATCAATAAAGCAATTGCTGGAATCAAAAACAATGGTGGAGAAATCTCAGAAGAAGACATCATGGATAAGGTGATGACTACCTTTACACCAAAATATGAGAACAAGATAAACATCCTTGATGAGACTATGCAATTCTTAGAAAATTTCAAAAGAGAGACCTTAATTAGCAAGATTGTTGCATTTGAGATATTGAGTTTGAAGACAAAGCCTAAAAGTGAGATAGCCTTCAAAGCTTCATTCCATGGAAAGAAATCCTTAAACAACTCTGGTAATTTTGATGATGATGATGAAGAAAAAGCTCTAGATCATTTCATTGCTATGATTGCTAAAAGAGAAAAGAAAGGAAAAGGAAAATATGAAGGTCAATTATCATTCAAATTCTTTTCATGTAATAAGATTGGTCACTTTGCATCTAAGTGTCCTACAAGAGTTAAAAAGTTCAAGGATAACTACAAGCCTAAGCATACAAAGGAATGATACTATGTTGGAGATGGAGTATCAGATGGAGAATCAACAAAAGAGGAAATTGGATTCATTTCTCTTGAAGATGAAAAGAATTCACAGGAGTTAGCACTGATTTCATAAGATGACATCAGGACATATTGGATCATTGACAATGGTTTTTCACATCACATGGCAGGAGACAAAGATAGATTTGTCCATTTGGATAGATACAAAGCAGGCATGGTTAGATTTGGAGATAACACTCCTAAACCCATCATTGGTAGAAGAGCCATCACCTTGGATGGAAATAATAGCACTGATGATGTTCTTTATGTTGATGGTTTGAAGCATAACCTACTAAGTGTTGGGCAGTTACTTGACAAAGGTTACAGGTTGGAGTTCAATGGAAACAAGTGCATCATTAACAAAAAGGAAGAAGAAACAAATGCATCAAGATCAAAGACTAAAGGTAATGTTTTTTAGCTTAATCCATAAGCAAGTTGTTTTGTTGCTAAAGTAGATGACAGTGGGCTATGGCACAAAAGACTATGTCATATCAATTTTGATTACATAGTAAAGATCAGTAATGTTAAGGTAGTAAGAGACCTACCTAGCATAGAAAAGCTTGTTGATACTATTTGCAAGGAATGTGTGATGGGAAAGCATGTGAGAAATTCATTCAGAAGCAAGCATAATTCAGTAGAGAACAAGTTGGATCTAATTCATATAAACCTATGTGGACCAACTCAAACAAGATCATACTATGGTGAAATGTATTTCATTTTGTTTTTAGATGATTATTCTTGAATGATGTGGGTTGCATTCTTGAAAGATAAGTCAAAAGCATTTGAAAAGCTCAAAATATTCAAAGCTAAGGTTGAGAATGAATCTGGACTATAGATAAAATGTCTAAGGTCAAATAGACGAGGAGAATTCACCTCTGATAGATTCTATGAGTACTACGAAGAACATGGCATAAAGAGATAATTGAGTGCACCTAGAACCCCTTAGTAGAATGGGATTATAGAGATAAGGAATAGGATCATCCTTGATACAATGTGCACCATCATGATTGAAGGAAAATTTGCACACACCTATTGGAGAGATGTGGTCAATACAAAAGTCTATATAATCAATAGAATACAATTAAGGCCTGGCGTGGACAAGACACCTTATGAGCTATGGTTTGGTAATATTCCCATAGTGAAATAGTTTAGAATCTTTGGAAGCAAGTGCTACATCAAGAGGGATGAAGCAATAGGCAAGTTTGATGCAAGAAGTGATGAAGGTATTTTTCTTGGTTACTCTACTAAAAGTAAAGCTTATAGATGTTTTAACTTGAGATTGAAGAAGATCATTGAAAGTGATCATGTTAAGATTGATGAAAAGTTTATGGTTCAAGAAAGATATCATGATTACTCACCTATGATTGAAGAAGAACCCAGACCTTCCACTAGTGAGACATTTGTTTAAGAGATGTTTGACAGCATTGATGTATTGTTCAATGACCCTGAAACAAGTGAAGAAGAAAATCAGAAGGAAGATGAGTCAGTATCACCTAAAGTTCCAAAGTATAAATCTAGATATCACTCTAAGGATGACATCATTGGAGATCAAAGTGGAAAAGTCACAACTAGATCAAAAGAAACAAATTCAACAAGCAATGAGGTGGTATGTTTACTATCTCAGATTGAACCTTTAAGTGTTGAAGATGCATGTAATGATTCAGATTGGCATGATGCTATGAAAGAAGAACTAGATCAGATTATTAAGAATGATACTTGGGAACTAGTCCCAAGACCTAGTGATAAGAATGTGATTGGAACAAAGTGGATATTCATAAATAAGATGAATGAAGATGGAATAGTAGTAAGGAACAAAGCAAGGTTAGTATGTAAGGGATATGCACAAAGAGAAGGAATTGATTATTCAAACACTTTTGCACCAGTGAGAAGATTAGAAGCTATTAAGTTGTTTTTAGCCTTTGCAACATTCAAAAACTTCAAAGTTTATCAGATGGATGTTAAGTCATCATTCCTAAATGGAGAGCTAAAGGAAGAAGTATACATTGAGCAGCCAGAAGGATTCACCTTATTAGACAAACCTGATATGGTATGTAGATTGAAGAAAGACCTCTATGGACTTAAGCAAGCCCCTAGAGCATGGTATGAGAGACTTGATGGATATCTAACAAAAATTGGATTCAAGAAAGGAGCAAAAGATTGTAATCTATTCATAAGAGAGACATCTGAAGGTCTACTACTTGTAGCTATATTTGTTGATGACATTATCTTTGGGGGTAATGACAAACTTAGTGAAGAATTTGCTAAGGAGATGCAAAGTGAGTTTGAGATGAGCATGATTGGACCTATCAAACACTTCTTGAGATTAAATTTGCTGCAGACAGAGAAACTAGGTATTTTCATTAATCAGTCCAAATATGTGAAAGAGATATTGAAGAAGTTCAAGATGGGTGATTGCAAGCTAGTGGTTACACCTATGATAACATGATGTAAGCTTACAAAAGAAAATGATTCTCCAGTAGTAGATACAACATTATACAAGTCTATGATTGGTAAACTCATATATCTTACTCAAACTAGACCTGATATTTCTAATGCAGTTGGCATAGTTGGAAGATTTGGAGCAGAGCCTAAACAAATTCACCTCATGGCGGTAAAAATAATATACAAATATTTGTAGGGCACTATAGATTATGGTCTATGGTATCCTAACTCAGACAATTTTGAGCTTCATGTATATATATAGATGCAGATTGGGTAGGATGCGTTGATGACATAAAAAGTACATCAAGTGGACCAATGTTTCTTGGTGACAGACTTGTCACTTGGACAAGCAAGAAATAAAATTATATTTCTTAGTCAACATCAGAAGCGGAGTATGTTGCAGCAGCATTGAATTGTTCTACAATTGTTTGGATCAAGAAGATGATAAAGGATTTTGGAATTCAGATTGATTATCCTATTGTTATTCATTGTGATAACACTAGCACTATCAACATGTCAAAGAACCCAGTGATGCATGCAAAGAAAAAACACATTCAGATCAAGTATCACTTCCTAAGAGAAAAAGTGGCAGAGAAAGAAGTCAAGTTGGATTATGTGAGTACTAAAGATCAGTTAGCATATATATATTCACAAAGCCCTTACAAAAGGACACTTTTGACTATCTTAGGGAGAAGTTAGGAGTAATTCCCTTCCCTAATTCTACTTAGAAGAAAGAAGAAAGAGCATCAGTCCTTAAGGACTGATGGAAGGTTGACTACTCTACTTCAAGAGTACAACCAATGCTTAAAATGAATGGTGCCCTTTTTCATTGATGTTAAAGGGGGAGTAATATATAGTCATGAAAAATAGAAGTAAAGGAGTAATATACTAAGGGGGAGTAGTATTCAGTCATGGAAGTAGTTCAATTGAGGAAATGGAGAATATTGAAGAACCGTGCAACAAATGGAGGATTCATCCTTGGGGGATTTTTTGATGGGGAAATGGAGAATGTTATAAAAGAATTGTTCATTAATGTAATGCCCCACTAGGGAACCCAAGAGAAAAACACTAAAATTATGCTAAGTTATGCAACAATTTTTTTTTTGTTTACTAATGTTAGCAAGCACATTGAGCATAGCATCACAATGACATACATACATGAGTTTGAATAAACACATCTTCTCATTTTCATTCTCAAGGGTCCCTGACACAGTATTACATTGTCTAACTAACACTACGCTAACATAATCAAATGCTAAAGAACTTTTAAGTACATAATGAAAGTAAGTACATCTCTCTAAATCAAATTACATTACATCATATGATCACCTACATCCACTACACATGTCGTAGGGTATGTGGTGATATTTAATACAATTACAATTATCAAATGCAACATGGATCCATGCAAGGATCATAAATAGTCAAATAAATCTCCTACAAGTACAAGATAATAACATTTGACATCTGATACATGAATCTGCAACAATGGTGGTAATCTGGTCCAAGTAACAATTAGGTGATGGAGGATATCTGCAATAGTCTCAATGGAGAAGTACACTACCTCCCAACCATGTGGAACCCAGAGGTCCACCCCACCGTGCTAGGGAGATAACACCAGGCCCACGCACATACTAAGGACCAATCCCAATCACCACCTAGAAAGATATCTCTAGAACAAGAGGGTATACAGGTTACCAGAGGCACTGACCTACGTAGGATATCTAAGGTGTGAGTAGGAATGTGTCATCATGTAGATCCACCCTTGAGTTTAGTCCTGAAGGTTCCTCACTAAACCGACGGCACTCAAGGCATGGGCAAAGTATCACAAATTATCTTTTTAATATTTTCCTAACTAGATCAATTTTTTTATAATGTTATCACTGGAATTAAGAAACTTGTCAATGGATGATCCGTCAGCCACTTGTGGGCCTCGGCGATCCATTGCAAGCCACCCCCTACATCACATCTAGATAACCTACCCTAGTTTCCCAATCAATACCCATCCTGGTTTGTGGCCACATAAATCATATTAAGTTCCAAGTAAATCGATAAACAAGTAAAACATATTCCCATTTCAAAACATAAATCCACTTGGCCACTAATTTAAATTTAATCCACCAGGAGGAAAATAGTAACAAGGATCAATTTGATATCCCAATCAAAATCTCACATCGAAACATCTCAAAATCAAACAACAATAGATCATAGATATGCAAATCATCATTAACATCAACAATCATAAAGATCAACTTACATCCACGACACATACCCAACCTCTGGATTTCACCCCCTGGTTGGTCATCTAATCCCGTATGCAAAACCACTACAACAACAGTAAATTTAACTTGCACAAACAATACACGCAAAGAGAACATCTTACACAAGTAATTAACATGTCGTAAGATAAGAAAGGACATAAGGATCATGTTAACATGTAATTTTCTCACACTAATTAATCACACCAATTAGAATATCCATGTCTACAATAAAATGACCATATTGTTAACACTAACAATGCCTATTATAACTTGAGTTAATGAGAATGTTTAATTATCTAATGAAAATTTTATATAATACCAACTTCAAATACGCACTCGTAAAGTACAATTAAAGGATAAATCAATAAGTTTACTAATAATAATGCTATAACACCTATTGATAACATTCAATTATCAAGGCTAAATTAATTAACTAGCAAGATTAAAAATAATGGTTAACAAAACATTCATATTGTAAAATTAATATCCAATATTCAAATTTAAATAACATCTCACATTTATATTGCATTAATTTTAAGATAATTAAAACAATGCTTAATGTTGATTAAATCACAATCTTATCAAATTCCTAAACAAATCTACAAGGACCCTTCCCTAACACCTACACCTATAACAACCCATCCACATCATCATACAATATTATTAATAAGAGGAAAAAGAAAACATTTTTTTAAATTTCCCACAAAGGGCTGCGAAATCAAGGAGGAGATGGAAGTGACTTGGGGTGGGTCCTACCAAATCCCAAGCACTCCCAAGAAATGGCACCCTAAGTCAATCCTCATGGCTTGAAAAGAACTTTAAATAAACCAAGCAAGTGGCAACCTCACCTATCCCCTTGGAAAGCGTTGCAAGTGAGGGCAAGTGGATGTTTGAATAAAAAATTAATCAATGAAAAGGCATGGGCTAGAAACTCACACCACTTTTTGCTTGGAGAATGCATCATCATTTATTGAGTACTTGGACAGTACTTTATGACAAGGCATGGGTCAAGTGGAGATGGAGTAAAAAGGACAGTCAAACATTCATGAGAAAGAATGGAGTAAAGGGAGAATGACATGTGGCGAGGACTTGGGCTTTGGCCCACATAAAGTTAATTTCCATTTTTTTTTTTGTTTGACATTTATTAGCTCATTGAAGTCTGCAAAAATCTCCAAGTGGATGGAGTGAAAGGAAAGTAAGTGGAGTGTGGGAGAGAGATTGATGTGATGGCCTCCCTAATGCATTCAATTTGGTCAGTCCTCAAGAACCCATATGCAATATTATTATGACATTGTTTATTTAATATTTTTTTTTTGAATTTGTTTTGCAAGGCATGGCGTGGGTCCCACATTGTGTTGGAAGGGTAAGAGTTGCATTGAATTTGAATATATATTTGCTTATTTTAAAATACAAGGTGGTTGAAAATATTATTAATTAATGACTGTGTTTTTTTGGAAAGTATGGGAATTCTTTTCCTCATACATTTTCCAGAAAGCTAGAAGTGCCAATTTTATTAAAAACTTAGTTTTATTTTTGTGTGCTTGTCTCACTTTAGGACTTAGTTCTTTTTTTTTTGATATCCCATGCAAGAATGGTTTGTTTCCACATTTGTTTACCAAGATAAAATACTAATTCTTTCAATTCAGATTAATTATATGATCAATTAAATGAATAATATGGCAAGTATTTGAATCAAAACACAACTATGCTCCCTTGAGTCATGAAATAACAAATTCTTTCCCTTCCAAACTTGGATTTCACCAATGGTTGAGTTTGAGAGGTTTGAAAGTTTGTGATGTTAAAACTCCCCATTACAAACTAAAATTCTCATGGTTTAGTTTCTTCACTCTACATTTTTGAGGAGGTAAATACGTGCTCTCAATTGTTGAAAACTTAAAATTAAATTGAAACATAATAAAAGAATTCAAAACCTACCTAGTTCTCAAACAAGTTGATGAAGTCCAGCCCCTCTACTGCTATCCGAATCTGCTCCCAAAAGCTCAATCCCTTCTCTTCTTGCTTTCTTCTTCTTCTCCAAGCCTTCTCTTCTCTCTCTATTTTCTTCTCTCAATTTTGCATATGGAAAAGAATAATAATGACCCCTTTCTTTTCCAATTCCTCCCCATACCTCTATTAATTGCACTTTCTCCTACAACCTATTATTTTATTCTTTTTCTAAAGTGACATGGAATTTCATCTTATTTCCTTTTTATTTCTTTTTTTTTTTATCCATCATTTAAATTAGAATATGTCACTCTCATATATCTCCAATTTATACAATAAGTTGAATCTATATACACATAAATAATATATATATATACAAATAATAATAGTATTATTACAAGTGACATAAGGTATACATATATATATATATATATATATATCTAATCATATTTTATCATACTAATAACAATATACTTACTAATACGTATCATAACATAAACTGCTAACATGATTAACATATCAATCACCAACAACCAAATACGACACATGCAAGGAATAATCCTAGGATCAATTTCATGCTCAACAGGGAAAGTGTATCAAATTCGTTCGGCCAGAACGGATTCGAATCGGGTAAGTCAAATGAGATTCCATCCATTCCTCTAGGATGCTTAGGTTGGGCTAGGGAATTGGCCTAAGTGCTAACTCCCCTTCTCCACCATTGAGACGTAATGAGGGCATGCTCATCCTGTCAAGCCAGGGAAGTCAATGCCCGGTACCCACAACCTTCATAAAACCACTGCATGTACATGTGCATATATAAACATAATAGTAGACAATGATAGGGATGGCTGGGATGTGTGGACCTGACTCAATGCAAGTAACTACACCTCCTCCACTACCATACATACACGTCAAATAGAAAAGAAGACATACATGAGAACAAACATGATACCATACACATGCGGGTATGGGGTAAGTACCAAATATGAATAATCATCTAAATTACATCAATTAATACATGCATATGAAACATCATATAAAATCCATCATTACTAAATTTAACCATCACATAATGTTTTTGGTTCAGATCTAAGCATGATAATCAGCATCAAAGTATAACTGTTTAATTACACACCATAATATAAATATGAAATATGTCTGGTCTAATCCGCTAAGGTAAAACAGTATCAGCTAAAACATAGTCTCAATAGTAATAAGCTATGAGGGGTATTACATCCTCCCCCCCTAGGACTAGGCTTACTCCTGGAAGCCTGCAAATAGATAAGGATAGGCATCCCATAATCAAGATGCATCCTCCCAAGTAGCTATGGTCTCATCATTTGGGTCCCATTGGACCCTGGCCTGTGGAATAATGCAGCCTCTGAGTGTGATATCCCGAAGCTCCAGAATGCATATGGGCTCCAAAGCTAGCTGCTCGTCCTCAACCTGTAGTGCATTCCAATCAAGAACATGGGTCACATTTGGAATATATTTCCTAAGAATAAAAACATGGAATACATCATGTATACGAGATAGGCTAGGTGGCAAAGTGAGACGGTAAGCAACTGGACCTATCCTCTCCAAAATCTCAAATGGACCAACAAATCGAGGTGCCAATTTAGAACCCTTTCCATAACAGATTGGACTCTTCCTTGGATGCACTCTCAAGAACACCTTATCTCCAACTAAAAACTAAATATATGTCCTATGGGCATCTGCATATTTCTTCTGTCTATCCTGTGCCGTAATCAAATGCTCCCGAATGCGCTCTACCTATTGCTCCATATCACGAAGCATCTCTGGTCCCAAAAGAATCATGTCATCTAACCTATCCCAACTAAGGGGTGTATGACAAGGACATCCATACAATGCCTAAAATGGTGACATGCCAATGGAACTGTGGTATCCATTATTATATGCAAACTCCACCAGGTATAGATAATCCTTCCAATGTGTCTGCCTATCCATGACATACATCCTCAACATATCCTCTAGGACCTAATTCACATGCTCTGTTTGCCCATCTATTTGAGGGTGATAGGCTATACTAAAGTTCAATTGAGCACCCAAATCATGCTGCAAAGAAGTCCAAAATGCAGAAGTAAATACTGGATCCCTATGAGAAATAATCTTTCAAGGAATGTCGTGCAATCTCACTATGTCCTGCATAAAGACTCTAGCTACTGATGAAGCTGTGTAAGAGGATCTCATGGGAGAAAAATGAGCTACCTTAGTCAACTGATCAACAGTGACCATGATAGCATCATGTCTACGGGGTGTCAAAGGCAAACCCATGATAAAATCCATCGATATAACATCCCATTTCCATGAGGGAATACTATGTGACTGTAAAAGTCCTTTTGGATGCTGATGTTCTGCCTTAACCCTCTGACACTCTAAGCACCTAGCAACAAAATCAGCAATATCCCTCTTCATTCCTGACCAATGGTATAGCTATCTAAGATCTGTGTGCAACTTCTTGACACTAGGATGTGCCGAGTAAGGTGCACAATGTGCCTCAGATAAGATCAATGAATGAAGATCATCCAAGAAGACAACAATGAAGTGATCAAGATACTTACAAAATACCCCATTCATCAAACTCATGAATATAGATGGAGCATTTGTCAAGCCAAATGGTACCACTGTGAACTCATAGTGACCATAGTGTGTCTGGAAAGCTATCTTATGGATGTCCTCCTCTCTAATGCACAACTGATGATAACCTGACTTGAGATCTATCTTAGAGAACACCCTTGCACCTTTCACCTGATCAAAGAGATCATCAATCCGTGGCAAAGGATACCTATTCTTGACTGTTACTTTGTTCAACTGTCTGTAGTCAATGCAAAGTTGTAATGAACCATCCTTCTTTTTGACAAAGAGAACTGGTGCTCCCCAAGGTGAAACACTAGGCCTGATACATCCCTTAGCCAACAATTCTTCCAATTGCAGCTTCAACTCACTCAAATCCTATGTAGTCATCCTGTATGGAGCTCTAGATATAGGCTCTGCTCCTGGAATAAGATCAATATGAAAATCAATATCCCACTTTGGTGGCATACTCGGGATCTCATCTAGAAAGACATCAATGAATTCCTGTAGCACAGGGTGATCAAGGGACTTCTTCTCACCATCCTCATCCTCACACTCACTCAAAGACACTGCAAACACTTGGCATCCTTTTCTCATGCTTCACTTCATCTGCATGGTGGAAATCATATGAAGATAAATAGGATGCTGAATGCCTCTAATCTCAAAGTTTTTACCCTGATCATCCCTACATTTAATGATCTTCTGTCTACAATCAATAGTAGCTCCATGGGATTCCAACCAATCCATGCCTAAAACAACATCATATGACCCCAATGGGATTATGTGAAGATCAAATCAAGTGCTAATGCTACCCAAATCTACCCAACAATGTCGGACTAAGGTGTTTGTGTTCACCTTTTCCCCTAAAGCTAGTTCCACTTGCCAACCTATGTCTTGCTTTACTGCCACTAGTCCACATCTCTCTACTACAAATGGAGATATAAAAGAATCTATAGATCTAGAATCAAATAATATAGAAACATCAATACCTCGGATAGCACCTGATGACTCAATAATTGTGCCCTGGTGCTCTGCTTGATGGTGGTCTACTACTGCAAACACTCTATGAGATCTACCTGAATCCCCAATCATAGGCTCAGATGGTGTGGGTCTCTGCCCTGAATAATGTGAACCACGTTGTGGGCAATTGACTGGAATGTGCCCAAACTATCCACAAGAGAAATAACTTGTGCCTCTACCATAACCCCTTCCTGTTGAGGGTGCACTAGACTGATGGAAATTGCCTCTACTACTACCCATATGTGAGCTCTGCACTGACTGTATGGGCTGAGAAGGCTGGTTGCGCTTGAAGTGCTGGCTATTATGAAACTTTTTGGAATTGGAAGCTGTACCACTCTAATCAAGGGGTTTTGAACTCTACTGACTTTGATTTTGATTGCCTTTAGAGAAGTGTGATGGCTTCTTGAAACTGGTGTTACCTTGTGACTATTTACCCTTGAAATCTGATGTGCCACCACCACTTGTCTGCCCACCATGTTTGCGTGCAACTTCTTGACACTAGGATGTGCTGAGTAAGGTGCACAATGCGCCTCAGATAAGATCAATGAATGAAGATCATCCAAGAAGACAATAATGAAGTGATCAAGATACTTACAAAATATCCCATTCATCAAACTCATGAATACAGATGGAGCATTCGTCAAGCCAAATGGTACCACTGTGAACTCATAGTGACCATAGCGTGTCTGAAAAGCTATCTTGTGGATGTCCTCCTCTCTAATGTGCAACTGATGATAACCTGACTTGAGATCTATCTTAGAGAACACCCTTTCACCTTTCACCTGATCAAAGAGATCATCAATCTGTGGCAAAGGATACCTATTCTTGACTGTTACTTTGTTCAATTGTCTGTAGTCAATGCACAGTCATAATGAACTGTCCTTCTTTTTGACAAAGAGAACTAGTGCTCCCCAAGGTGAAACACTAGGCTTGATACATCCCTTAGCCAACAATTCTTCCAATTGCAGCTTCAACTCACTCAACTCCTATGTAGTTATCCTGTATGGAGCTCTAGATATAGGCTCTAGTCCTGGAATAAGATCAATATGAAAATTGATATCCCTCTTTGGTGGCATACTTGGGATCTCATCTAGAAAGACATCAATGAATTCCTATAGCACAGGGTGATCAAGGGACTTCTTCTCACCATCCTCATCCTCACACTCACTCAAAGACACTGCAAACACTCGGCATCCTTTTCTCATGCTTCGCTTCATCTGCATGGTGGAAATCATACAAAGAGAAATAGGATGCTGAATGCCTCTAATCTCAAATTTTTTACCCCCATCATCCCTACATTTAATGATCTTCTATCTACAATCAATAGTAGCTCCATGGGATTCCAACCAATCCATGCCTAAAACAACATCATATGACCCCAATGGGATTATGTGAAGATCAACTAAAGTGTTAATGCTACCCAAATCTACCCAACAATGTCAGAATAAGGTGTTTGTGTTCACCTTTGCCCCTAAAGCTAGTTCCACTTGCCAACCTATGTCTTGCTTTACTGCCACTAGTCCACATCTCTCCACTACAAATGGAGATATAAAAGAATCCATAGATCCAGAATCAAATAATATAGAAACATCAATACCTCAGATAGCACTTGATGACACAATAATTGTGCCCTGGTGCTCTGCTTGATGGTGGTCTACTGCTGCAAACACTCTGTGAGATCTACCCAAATCCCCAATTGTAGGCTCAGATGGTGTGGGTCTCTGCCCTGAATAATGTGAACCATGCTACAAGCAATTGACTGCAATATGCCCAAACTATCCACAAGAGAAACAACCTGTGCCTCTACCATAACCCCTTCCTATTGAGGGTGCACTGGACTGATGGAAACTGCCTCTACTACTACCTGGATGTGAGCTCTGCACTGACTGTATGGGCTGAGAAGGCTGGTTATGCTTGAAGCGCTGGCTATTATGAAACTTTCTAGAATTGGAAGTTGTACCACTCTAATCAGGGGGTTTTGAACTCTGCTGACTTTGATTTTGATTGCCTTTAGAGAAGTGTGATGGCTTCTTGAAACTGGTGTTACCTTGTGACTGTTTACCCCTAAAATCTGATGTGCCACCACCACTTGTCTGCCCACCATGTTTTCCTTGAAATTTCTTCTTTGTGAGTATAGCCTTTGTTACTACTTCTCTAAGGGTCTTGGGTTCTAAGACCTTCACTTCCCCTTCAATATGGTCATTAAGCCCCCTAATAAAATGCTGAATCATGAGGGGTGATTCACTACTATAACCAGCATACTATTTCAGGTCAAAGAACTTCCGCTCACACTCCTATATGGTCATATTCCTCTATCTCAGGTAATGATACTCATCCGCACGGTCCTGTTTCCACTGATCTAATAAAAACCGATCTCTAAAGCTCTCAAGGAAAAACTCCCATGTAACTGTATCTATGGTGATTCCTAATTTACTCTCTTCTGTCCTCCACAATGATGATGCTAAATTTGTCAGTTGCATGATAGCATATCTAGCTTTTACATTGCTAGAAAATGGGTACATGGAGAAGTACCTATCTAAACCAATGAGCCATGTATCAGCCTCAAACCCAGTACCCATGCCATCAAATGGAAGCTTTGACATTCTAAATAGGTCCTTCATCTGACTTGCCATAGCAGCATCATACTCTACTGGTACAACCTATCTAGTGGGAGTCCTCTCCCTCCCTCTGACTTGATCTCCCTGATTACCTCTATTCTGCAAAGGTGGTAACCTCTCAAGAATGGCCTATAAAATCTATCTAGTGTCTAATTCCTCTGTGCCATCCTGGTGGCTATCACTCTAATTTCTACTATGGCTCTGAGCACTATCTTGATCAACTGAGAAAGAGGGTGTGTCCACTCTATCTCTATCTCTACCTCTACCTCGACCACCTCTCACACCTCTACATATCCCACGGGCTCTAGTCACAGGAGGCATGATTCCTACAACCATAGCATTAGGACAAAACATTTAAGCATATATATATATATATATATATATATATATATATATATATATATATATATATATATATATATATATATATATATATATATATATATATATATATATATATATATATATATATATTAAGTATGTCACACTTGAAACCATAAAGCAACCACATAAGAACATAGTTTAAAGCAAGTTTTGTTGTACTAGTTTTCCATGTTTTAGTTTTTGATATTAAACAGTTGTTCACAAAATGTTTATGTTTTGTTTTCGGTTTAAGTTTTCATGAGAGTTAAAGATTTCCACGAACAAGTTGTTTTGATGTCTAAGTTTGGTTTTAAAATGTTTACCTAATAAGACCTAATAGGCACACATATTATTCCTAGAGTTCCCAGTGTAGAACTTGCACTCTGATAATTTGGGTTGGTGGTGTTTTTCATTACATATGTTGCCATCAATGCCAAAGGGGGAGATTGTTGGATATTTTCCAGCAAGCCAGTACTGACTGTATGTTTGTCATTGATGACAACATATGGTCAGTAGCATGCATGGAAGACATATGTAGTAAGATTTGAGTATATCTATTATGGACATGTTATCAACATGATATCATGGACATCAAGGTTAACTATTAGTACAGATAGTTATGTGGAAGCTTGTGTCAGCAGTGTTCCTGACAGAGTTACAGGTAGTATTCTATGAGTGTTTGTCTGTAAAACCATCATGGAGCCTTGCACCTTTGGATATGTGATGAAGACATGCTAATGATGTTACATTCATGAATGTAGAGTTTGACAACTAGTAGAAGTGAAGTGATGTAGTTGCTATTCACCAGTAGCAGTTTCCTATGTTTATTCAGAAGAGCCGACTAAGATTATATTGGTTCAAGAGTTGTGCCTATCATTATGGTATGCACCCTTGGATTAGTGATTGGAAAAGAGTTTAAAATGTTTGGTTAAGAGCACATGATTTAATTCATCTTGACGAGAAAGTTTCAATTAAGTTGGTAGAGCCGATAGTGTGTAGCATGTGTCTACATTTATTAATATTGGACAGGTCCCAGATTGTGTTGTGTTCTTAGTAGAGCTGACATAATTATTATTGGATTATGTTATCATTTCTCTAATATGATTTCAAGGTGGTTCTTATAGGCTGACTTGATTATATCATTTAGAGAAAATATATTTATAGGCAGTCATTTATGATTGCTAAAGTATGGTTCAGAGTTGATTGGGAGGAGCAGAGCAGAGTGTGCAAAGTGTTGAGCCATCAGTAGAAGGTCTATGTGACCAACTAAAGAGTTTGTGCTATACATTGGAACTGATCCAGATAGTAGGTCAAAACATAGTTCATCAAGATCCAAATATAGTGTGTATATGTTATTTAGAAGGTTGTAGCCTTCACCCCTTTGAGAAGTGAGCTCTTGGACAGTGCATCCTCACCCCTAACAGGGTTAATTGTAAAAGACTCCTAACAGGTTCTGACCCTTGACTAGGTCACTATACTAACTGCATTGTAAAGATAACTCCAAATAGGATTATTGATCTTCTAACAAGGATCATAAAACACTAGTGTAGATTATTAGGGTGTCAATTCCCACTAGGGTTTTTACCTATTTGGGTTTCCCTGTAATCAAAATATTGGTGTTGTGTTCAAGTGTTCTTTCATTGTGTTTATGCTTTATGTTTAAGTATACTTAATTGGATAAAGAATTGAAACTTTTAGATAACTGATTCACCCCCCCCCCCCTCTCAGTTATCTCTTGGGACTATTCCTAACACTTAAACCCTAGGTTATAAGCATGGTCAATCTACAAGTTAACCCTCTAGTTGGTGTCATACTTATCCTAGTTAAAAGGGTTAGTCATGCCAACACCTCATACATCCATGTGTTAAGTGACACTACATAAATTCCAACCCATTCACAAATAGCATGACTAACATAAATCAATTTACTAAATTAAATACAAACATTCAACATCAATTCTATGAATAAAATACAAGACAATGAGGTTCATGTCTCTTCACTAGACAAAACCTTGGCCTTACTGTTTAACATAGTTTCACTCTTTGGTCCCCACTTTTAGAACCATGGTCAATCTCATGCACACCCACTGCAAACATCAATAGTCCAAGAAATCACCGATGACATAGAAAGTAAATGATATAATAAAATACACATCGTAGCACTTTTATTTTAATTAATTTATTAAAACATAATTCAATATCTGCATTTGATCCCAATATGCATAAACATGTATTCCTGAATCAATTTGCATCATAAACATCTAATATATCCATCATACTACATCATCAAATCATTAAACCTAAATATAGGTGCATCTCAATCAACTAACATTAAGCATCAAATAAGCATTATAATTAACCAAGTAAAGGTATGGAATAATACATCGTAGGATTTATCAATCATCAAATAATAACATATGTTCAATATGTCTAAATATCTCAAAATAAAAAATATCAACTAAAGACTCTAAACTTGAAATCAATGCTAAACTATGGAGGGCTGGGGTAGACCTCAAAGTTACATAGTTGTATTGGTTAGTTGTTGGCAATATCGATTAGCAATTTGTTGGTTGTTGGTATGATATCAGGATTACAGTTATATGAATTTTTTGAGTTATGTTGTCAGGTGTATGTGTTTCTACTATAGGAATATATCTTTTTAGTACATCTTAATGCTTGAACAATTGAAGATGAGTGGATATTTGGTTAGTATTTATTGAATATTGTGTTACAAAGTTATTTTAGGGATCTCTACTACCTGGATATTCTCGTAATTCATCAAATGTTTATGGTATAATGGTTAATCTTGTTTCAAATAGGTTTTATCAGGTCTTATCTATCAGTTGGTTCAAAAGTTGTGTTGATCAAGTCACAGACTTGGTTTTGGTGTTTTCATGATTCTATAATTTTCCTTTTTTTGGATAAATATGATATGAAGAGTATGTATCTTAAGTGTGACCTATATTTGGGTCCTGTGGTAACATGGTGTGAATATTTCTTATGTATGACATATATCTAGGCTCGATGGTAGAATGTTAAATATAATTGTAATATATTTTGTTTTGTGGCCAACATGTTTTGTGTCTTTGATGATGTATGTGGATACCTTATTAGATGTATATATAAATAGAGATATCCTTTATATCCAATGTATGTATGTGAGTGAGAGACAAAGGAATGAGGGTGATATAGTGCATATCTATTTTGGTGTATATCTGGTAGTAGTGTGTAAGTAGAAAGAAGTTGAGTGAAGTATTTTTCCTAAGGTATAGAGAAGGTCTTATATACTATGTTATAGAGGCTTGGTATATATTGGAATAAGATCTATATTGGATCTCTGCTATCAGTGGTTATTGTGCTATCAACTACAAATATTTTTATGGATAGGTAGATGTGATTCTATCAATTCACATTTTGTCAGTTAAACAATTTTGTAATATATTTATTGTATAAGGGTAGTTATCCCAATTGGTAGGGAGCCAAACAACAATGAGAAAACCGGTAGTAAGCCCTTGGAAAAATCACCTTAACTAGTGTCACCTTAAATTTTGTTCATTTCATAAGAATTAGTTTTTCCATGGTTTTTTCCAATTTGGATTTCCACATTATATTTGGTATTTTGGAGTTGTTTGTTCTTGATCTTTCTTTCATTTACTAGCCTTAATTATTTGAATAATATATGTGCTTACTAGTTCATTAAAGTTTTAGAAAGTATTTTGGAATAACTGATTCACCACCCTCCCCCCTCTCAATTATTCGACATGTTCAACAATTCGTATCAGAGTTTGGTCCCTTGTAGATAGAGCTTAACCACTTGAGGGAGATCTAGGGTGTTTGAATAGATGGAAGGAAAGTACTAGTATGATGAGGATTAGAAGATCATGATGAGAGACATTGAGTGCACTAAATTAGAGATCAAGGGTTTGAAAGAAAACCTAAAGGATGTTAATGCATGCATCTCAAATCTGAGGGATTGGATCCACAAATTTAAAGAAAGACACAAGGAAGTTAGTTAGGAATTGAAGGAATCAATAGAAAAGGTCATGAATTTAGAAAATAAGCTTAATGATACTAAAAATAATGAGAAATTTATCAAAGGGTTAAAGAAAAAAATAGAAGGTTGGATGAAGACCATAGGAGATATGAGGAACACTATCAATCAAAAAATAAAGTAATGGAAGAAAACTATAGATAATCTCAAGGACATCATCAAGAAGAAGTCAGATAAAAATGAAATGATGGATCAAGAATTAAGGAATCTTAGATCTAGAGAAAAAATTTGTGAGAGAAGTACTATGTAGGATCAACTTTTATCCCTGTACAAGAGTCAAAAGGATAAGGGAGAATTAGGATTTACCGATGAGTGTTTAGATCTAAAGAACAAAGGAAAAGAGAAGGAAGTTGAAGTTGAATCAAGTCAGAGGTATAAAGAAAGGTCAAGAATATGAATACATATACAAGAAGGACTCTTGTCAAGCAAAAAAATGCTCAAAGGTACTTTCTTTTAACAATTATTGTTACATATGCAAGAATTTTGGTCATAAGGATGTTGAATGTAAGATGAGGAAGGAACATAAGGTTCAATATTTTTATTGTCATAAGGTTGGTCATAAAGAAAATCAATGCATAAGTTAAGTTTCTAATTGAGTTAAAAAAGGTAGAATGAATAGTATCTTTCATGGGAATTTCTATGTATGTCATAATTTTGGTCACAAGGCTAATCATTGTAGATCTAGGGTTTAATCAATGAGATCAAGTTAGAACAATATCAAATATTTAAAATGTGGTCAAATTGGTCATTAAGCTAACACATGTAGATTTAGTGGTGCTCTGGTAAATACTAGAAATGGAAATAATGTTTTAGTATCAAATGAATCTTAGAAGATAGCTATGGCAAGGAAGAAGAAAGATGCTAATGAAGAAAGCTCAGTGGTACTAGATCCTTGTACTATCTCTTCTGGTAACTAAGCTAAATGCTTTGGCTCAGGGGTGTTAGATAAGTAAGAGTGGGGTTGAATCAGTTAAGTTGAGTTATCCTACAGTCCCAAATTCCTCCACAGATGTATAAAACAAATTTAAAACAAATAAATAAACAAACTTAAATCGCTCGATAAAAACTTGTATGTACCTTTCTGATTCATTAATCGACTATCAGGTAATGTAAACATATACCATATACCAATTAACCATTTATTGAAATATGTAAATTAAAATAACAAAACATCACATGCATACACATTTAACACTTGTTTTTTAACATGGAAACCTTGTTAAGGGAAAAAACACCTAAGACTGGTACCCAAAATATTTTCACTCTTCTGAAGTGAGCTCGGTTAAGAGCCAACCCTATTAAAGGTTACAAAACACATTGTAAGGTGTGACCTTGTTAGAGGATTTATCACTAATAGTTCTCTATGACCATACATTCACTTGGGTCAACAAGAAAACAAGTAACATTCACAAAATGTAAATAGAAAAAGACAGTTAAGTCTACTTAGTTAAGAGATTTTGCCTATAGCAATGGTTAGAAAGCAACAGTATATGACCTGATTCAAATGAAATTTCCTTTTCTCTTTTTCATATCTATGCTAAGATCAATATCACTTTGGTCATCATAATATCTTCAATCTCCTTCTTCCTCTAACTCTGTTCTTATCGATTATCTCCTTCTGTCACTCAGTTAGGTTTGCATAATTACTTAGTTCTTACTTCAACCTGTGTGACTAGCTTCACATGAATGCAATAATCTCCTCATGCAATTCATCTCTTCCAATTTATTATATCCTTATATAGACATGATAAACTATTTTCTTTTCAACCACAGATTTTGCCTCTTAATCTCTTTCATTGGTTTTGCCTCTTTAACCTTCCTCGAAACTTGTAACTTGAAACATTTTTAATATTCATCATCTGATGAACCTTGAATTTTGTCAGCCATAGATCTTCATAAAAAAAAATTTCTTTATCCTTGAAATATTCTATATTCGTCCAACTCATCTTCTCATGTCGATAATCACATGTCCCTCCTTATTTCTCTCACTCGGTCAATACTGTGATGTGTCAGTTTCTTCTTGCTCAGTTAATACCACACTCGGTGCATACTAAACCTACTCAGTGTATACTACATCTTCTCAATGTACACAAAGTTCTTCATATACTGACCAAATTAACTTGTTCATTCTTGATCTTCAATACTTAGCAAAATCATGTAAGCCAATCAAATCACTATCATACTTTCATAGACTCATCAATAAGTTACCCAATGAATACCATAATCAAAACTTACTCATACATCTCACCTTCATGCTAATATCTCTTTTCCTTCACCAATATTATCTTCTTTAGATGTTTGCAACTATCATGATAAGTAAAGTCAAAACTAGTTGACATCAATGACAATATAACAACAGATCTAATGTCTCACATATACCTTAGTATCCCATTGATCATCTTCACAATCTCTCATTGTGTTCTCCAATTAGTTCATTAGTTGTAGTTTTAACAATCTCTCCCTTTGGAATTGATGGAAACACAATATGAAATATGCCATAAAATACCAAACATCTTAAATGTCTATAACTCGGTCTTTATGTTGTGACTCGGTAAGCTCTCCCTTAGCTTATGCTTTTAATATGTTTAATCACTACACAACATAATCTCTCTCCAATAGTATCTCTTTACTATTCAATGCATATTCTCCCCCTTTTAGTTAGCTTCCTTCCTAACTAAGATTCATCATCTCTCATGAATATTTCATGACCATCTCTCCCTTTGACAACAATACCAAAAATAATCTCTTTACCAACCAAATAAGTAGTTGTGTTGTTCTTTTTCAGATTCTTGTACCTTACATGTACATATGTTCTCTATTTCAACTTATCTTCCATCTTCTTCACAACCTTAGGAATCCCAAAGTGTGAACATCTTGCATCATCATATTTATATCTTTTGATAAAGTGTAAGTTGATGCAACCCCATATCACCTTAGTGACTATTGGATAGGGGATGGACCCCTAGTCTACTTCTCAAGTATTCAAATGTATCCTTCGGTAAGGGTTTTGTGAATATATCAGAAATTTGTTCTTGTGACTTCACATGTTCCAATGTGACTTGTTTCTCTAGAACTTGCTCCCTTAAGTAGTGATATTTTATAGATATGTTCTTTGTCTTTGCATGCATCACTAGATTCTTTAAAATGTTTATAGTGGTTGAATTATCACAATATATTGTCACTGGATTGGTGACTTTTTCATTCATACCTTCCAAAAATTGTTTTATCCAAGAAATATTAGAACAATTAGCACTAGAAGCAACATATTCAGCTTCAGCATTGGACTAAGAAATACATCCTTTTTTCTTGCTTATCCATGTTACTAATCTTTCACCTAAAAAGAATGCTCCACCAATATTGTTTTTTCTATCATCTATATTTCCAGCCCAATCAACATCTGTATAAACCTTAAGTTCAAAATTTCCTTCCTTCTTATACCATAATCCATAGTTCTCAGTGTTCATCTGACATCTCAAGATTATTTTCATAGAAGTCATATGTGTTTCTTTAGGATTAGCAGATAATCTAGCTACTATGCCAACAACGTGTGCAATATCTGGCCTACTATATGATCACGTCCTATAAAGTCTCTAAAACTAGGTATAATTCTGGACTCAGGGATTGGACATCCAACCAAGAAACTTATCCTCTTTATAGAAATTCATTTAGTAAGTTAGACCAGGGACGCATTACTTGAAATGGGCCACAAAACTATATGCAACAAGTATCATTCAACCACACATTTATCATTGTTGCAGGAAGGAAATTCTAAATGAAAACTATACTATGATTGCAGGAAATAAATTCTTAAGTAATGCTTAAGTTGAAATTTACAGAAAGGTAAGTGCTGAAATAGAAACTATAAAAGTATAACTATTAATAAGACATGAAGACTCTTACAAACTATGTCCTAGTACTTCTTCTATTCTATGACTTTGGTTGCAGGAGCAGTTCAACACTTGGCACTTAAAATGGCAAAAATGTAGGAAATGATTCTAGCTAGTATGAGCCTATCTTACTATGGATTTCTTACCAAGTGGGCCCCCTTGGATGAGTATCCTAAATCACAATTATACTCAACTAAATATCAACACTTCATTTTATTGATTGAATGTCAAAGTACATAATTCTCATGAAATAGTGAAAGAAAACTATTGCTATAATAAAGTTGAAAATTGCCTCCTTGTTGTGCTCATGTAGGAGCAGGGCTTTATTTAAAGGAAAAACTCCTAACTAATTTCCTAACCACACCGTAGAAATAGGCGGATCTTTATTACAACATTATTGACTAGAAAGAAGGAAAGTCTTAAAGATTGAACAGATTGAATCCAAAGTGGAGGAGAGAACTTCCGTGACAGAAAATCTAACTTCCCACTCATGCCTAGATTTTCTCAGAGAAGTAACATGGTGCCTTGCTCTTCACTAGAACTGCCACCTTATCCCTTCAACTAGTGCTGTATTGAATGTTCTTTTGTTGAAAGCTATAGGAAGACCGAGTGGAACACTCCATGAAATGAATGTGCCATACCTGGTCAAAACAACATTCACTATTCCAATGTGCTATGCCTTCGAGGGTTAGGATAAGATATTTATGACAATAATTACCAGAACATGCATAATCAATCATATTCAAACATCTACTCTATTCATTGAAACACAACAATATCTTTCAGAACAAGAAATATAGTAATTTTATCCAAGCATATCATATTTAAGTACGTTTAAACCATGTTAAATGTCTGTTGGTAGCATGCCATATAGTAGCAGAAAAACATAAGTCTTGTGGTAAATGTATCAAAATGAAGCAAAAGGTATAATAAATATTATCCTAGGGTATTCTAAAGTATGGCATTAATATGCCCCATCATTTTTCCCCCCTACGAAGACTAGTGCTTGTCCTTGGGCACTGAAGAGTTTTTAATTTTTGCTAACACCCTAAAGTCACCTTCTTGTGTTTGTTGGGTCAACGAAGTGCGCACCCTCCAATAAAATCTATTCATCATGTCCACCCTAACATGTCAACTTAGTTCTGAATCCTCATCCATCTCATCATCTACATAAGTGTACAGTGGCCACAGGAGCATAGGGGGTTGGAATGTGAGAGGCATCTAGCGTTCTGGTCTTGGTTGGTGGCCCAATTCTATGTACCAGTGAACCCTCTGCATGGCAGCCCTAAAATTTATAATGTTGTGTGGCTCTACCTTTTTTAGAGACATAGGAAACCTGGCCCACCTCTACTGTAACCCATCAACAACTCTATTTCCATCATCTAGAGATAGTATTTCAAATTCTGCATGCACTTGTTCCTGATTTTCCAAAATTCTTCTTCTGTGGGTGGAATCATTAAAACTGTAGACAATGTGCAACTAGTCACAATAAAGGCACCTAGGTGTTTCACTTTTAGGGCGTAATGGAACTAAAATATTACACTCAAATGTCCTATACCTGGTTAATTGTTCTCCATAGTAGATTTCATTTTTGACCCAAGAGAGTAGTGCGGACAAATGCATGTGGCCTATAAATAGAAAGGGATTCCATTATGTGTTTGATGGAAGGACATAGTGATGTAGGTACAATTCACAGAGAAGATTTTTGATGAAGCCAGGTGACATTTTGTATGCATCCATAAAGGACTTAGGGGTGTCTATGTTAGGACTCAAATCTTTGACAATTCTCATAAACTGGAATAGTAAAAATTGTTCCCTTAAGCACAGAGCATACACCCTTGGTGGTGGTCGGCATTCTATGACCTTTGGAACCAACTTAACAATTGAATCTATCTTTTCCTATAGGAGTGTAATTTCTTGTTTCTATTGAACTATTTCCCTTTTTAATTTGTCCTTCTCTATGGCCCACATTTCCCTTTCATACTGAATTTGCTAAAAATAATCCAAGGACAAGGAATGTATTGTTACCTGATCTTGACTTTTCTGTGGAATAGAGTGTTCTAGTTTTGTCTCATGTTCCTTTTGGTGAATTGGTGCAGATGTCGTCGATATGTCCTATGCTTGTGTATTGCCTAGATGAGAAGAAGAAACTTCAAGAACATTCATTTTCGTTGTTTCTTTTGGTACTGAGGGTGCAGGGTCCATCATATTATCACCTTCCATGGTTGGATTTTCTTCCTGTGGGTCTAGATTCATAGGCTCCTCAATCAAAACTTTCTAATTTGAGCCAGCCATCTTAGGTGAGTTCTTTTTCTTTTTCTTTGAATTCAAATGGACACTGCACTGTATTGGGGTTTCTTTTGACATTACTGAATGCTTCTACGGAGTGGATTTTACCGAGGTAGATGTGGCTACAGGATGAACAGGGGTACCACCTGCTTCATAACTAGACATTTTCTCTTTCCCTCTTTCACCTTTCTTGGCTCCCAGTGAACTGTGAGTTTCTTTAGAACCCCCAATGTTTGCCTCCCCCAGATTAGGGTTTTGTGCTTCTATTGTTATGTCTTCTTGATGTAAAGGAGGGTTTTCTCGAGCTCTTTCTAGACTAACCACAGCAGTAGGATTTTCTTGTGCTTCATGATGAACAAGATGTGGCCCTATAGGTTTTGGTCTTTCCTTATTTAGTTGAACATGAGGGGCAGTGAGAAATTCATCCCAATTCATAGGAGAATTATCATGTAGGGCCTTTTCTACCAGTAATTTGATTAACCCATGATGGGTAACAACATTTTACCTACACTTCCCTACTTCCTCAGAGCTCAAATTTAACAAGGAATATAGAACATTAGGAACATTAATTAATTGTCCATGCCACAAATGGCTCAACAATTTAAAATGCACAACATGTAGAAACAAAAACCTTCCTTCACAAGTAATATATCGAATAATGTGAACATCGAACTATGGGTAATCACCTAGAAGAGAAAGTCTTTTTGTACCTTGTTTACTACTTTCTAGTGTTGTATCTATAGGTAGGGAGAATTCATCTCTAGTTGTACGGGCATCATGACCATGCGGAAAAGGTTCTCCTGTAGCAGGAAGTCTAGAGACTTATGCTATTTATGCTTTTGAAGATTCAATTTGCAACCTTTTCACATATGCTACACCATTGCTAAATGTACACAAGAATTCCATCACAATAGCCTCATCATGATTGTTTAATCTAATAAAATATTTGAGCTAACCCACATGATTGAATTCCCAAACACTCACTTGATCTTGTAGTAATGACGTGTGACTGGTTGGTTCAGACCGAATAGGCGGCCCACCCATACTTAAATTTTGGCAACCCTTGCTCTTAGCTCAATGTTTCACAATTCCTCCTAATTTCCAAAATGTCCTACTCTATTCTAACTCAAGGTTTCTTTGCTATGGCTTAGTAGGAATGGAAGTGGAAATATCAGAGAATATCATAGCCAGCTTTGGTTTTTAGGGGTTTTTAAAGAAGCCAAAATCTAACGCTGGTGGAATAATGACTACACTCAGAGCTTGTGTGCTATTAATGGAAATTAAATCAAAATCTTGGCAAAAAAAATTCATCTCATATTATCGTACTACCCCCTATGAAAAGGATGCAGGTTTCCTCACATGCATGGTTAAAAAGTACAATGATGCTTGGATATAACTACTAAATTAAATGAAGCATAAAAGATAATTATGTTTTAAAAATTATAGAGTATATGAAAGAATAGATGAGCATGTACCTAATGTGAAAGTGCCATAAATATCAAAATCCAAAAATATTTGATGACGTGTATCAGAAAAAGAGAAGTTCGGGATGAAAAAGATGTGATGTATGAATGAGTGGTGAAGAAAAAGGTGATGGGATGGAGTATTTATTATGAAAGAGAATATTTTCATGGGAAACAAAAACTTTATTATGACTATAGTCATGTAGAATTAAAGTGAAGATTGGATGGTTGGTTCAGCGGCAAGAGAATCATCTGCAGGAGGAGGTCCATCTGCCTTTTGAATGTCTTCAGCTAGAGGAGGTCTGAAATGTGTGGTGGATTCAATGGCTGTAGGATCGTGAGTAGCTACAGGAGGTTCAATGTCAGTAGGAGAATTCTCAAACTACTACAAGAACTCAGCTTTTGTTTGTGGTTTATGATATAGATGGAGTCTGTGCCCATTCACCAATAATTTGAAACGTACTGGGTCGATGGTTGATAGCTGAATTACACCATTAACATAGACATTTTCTATTACATAGGGACCTAGCCATCGGGTAGTGAGCTTACCTTGTTTTTCCTGATAGCAAGAATCATATAGGAGGGCCCAGTCACCAGGAGTGAATCATTTGTTTAGGATGTGGGAAGCATGCCACCATTTTCATTGGACCTGGATCATCTCTATGTGCTATAAGGCAGCCTTTCACATTTCATCTAGCTAGTTGAGCTATAGGATCCTATCGCATTGTGCTGCTAGAGATCAATATTCAACTATAATGTTGTTCTCAATGTTTTATGATCAAACTCTATTGGCATTACAATATGTTTTCCATAAACCAGCTCAAATGGTGTGAAACCAATTGTGGTTTTCTAGGTTTTCCTATATGCCCACACTACTTCTTGTAACCTTGTGCTCTAGTCTTTCTTATGTAGTTGCATGGTTTTGGTCAAAATAGCCTCTATTTCCCTATTTGTAACCTCAACTTGTCCATTTTCATGTGCATGGTATGGATTTGATGTCCTATGGTGAATTTTATATTCATTCATAAGTGCACTAATCAGTGTGGAAGTGAATTGAGCACCCTGATCTCTAACCAGTTCTCATGGAACACCATATCATGTGAAGATCTCTTCATACAAAAAATCAGCAACCTTGTTGTCTCTAGAATGTTTCATAGCATGGACTTCCACCCATTTAGTTACATAGTCAGAACATACAAGAATGTAGGAGTTGTCATTTGAGGATGGAGTAATGGTTCCTAAAAAATCTATTCCCCATTTATCAAATGGAGTGACTACCACCTGTGGAAAAAGAGGCATCTCATCAGATTTTGTTGGTCTTCCCATCATTTGACAATGGTCACATTTCCTTGTATAGCTGACAGCATCTCTATGGATGGTTGGCCAATAATATCTTGTGTTCATTATCTTCATCTCCATTCTTTTAGCTGCGAAATGCCCCCCACAAGGCTCATTATGACATGCATGAAGAATGTCATAGGTTTCATCCTCCCTAACACACCTTCTTAATATTTGATCTGGCCCATTATAGAATAGACAATTAGAAATCCATGAAAAATTGAAAGTTTTTTTCTATGAGGAGCCTCTTTTCTTTTGGTGAGAAATAGGGACGTACCATTTGAGAGACCAAATAGTTGGCAATATCTGCATACCAAGGAGTTTTGGCTAAAACAAAGAAGAGGTGATCATCAGGAAAGATGTCACCAATTAGCTGGGGTTCATCCTTGTTTTGCAGTCATGAGAGAAAATCTGCAACCATGTTGGATTTTCCTAGTTTATCCACTATGGTGATATCAAGTTCTTACAATAATAGAAGCCATCTAGCTAGTTGACCTGTGATTACAGGCTTATTAGCAAGGTATTTAATGGATGCATGATCGGTGTGCACATAGATCTGATACCCTATAATCGAATGGAAAAATTTATTGAGGGTATAAATGACTGCTAGAAGCTCCTTTTATGTGACCGTATAATTCAATTCAACTCCTTGGAGATTCTTAATGATGAAGTATATAGCATGTTCTATTGTGTCCTCTTTTTGGCCAAGCAAAACTCCTATGTCATGATATGAGGTGTCTGTATGTATATGGAATGGAAGTTCCCAATTTGGTCCTCACAAGAATGGGACTGTTGTAAGGACTGTCTTAAGCTATAGGAAGGCTACTTCACAAGTTGGGGTCTAGTTAAATTTTGAATCTTTAGTAAGCAAAGTGTGAAGGGGACTAGCCATTTTACTAAAATCCTTTATGAACCTTCTGTAATAGCCTACATGTCTAAGAAAACTTTGGACATCTTTTTTCTTGGTTGGTGTGGGAAGGTTTTGAATGATCTCAATTTTGGCTGAATCCACTTGTATTCCTACTGTAGATATATAGTGGCCAAGTAATATCCCTCCTTGCATCATCATGAAACATTTCTCACTATTGAGGGATAGATTATGTTCTTCACACCTTTTTAGGACCTTGTCTAGGTTGCTTAAGGCTTCCTCATAAGTTTCACCATAGGTTGTGAAATCATCCATATAGATCTCCATATAGTCATGAGAGATGTCAGAAAAGATGTTGATGACTTCTCCCTGAAAGGTTGCTGGAGCATTACAAAGACCAAATGGAAGAAAACAATAGGCAAAAGTTCCCCAAGGCCAAGTGAAAGTTTTCTTCTCCTGATCTTCAGGAAAGATTGAGATCTAATTGTACCCACTATATCCATCTAGGAAGGAAAAATACTTTTCTCCTACTAAAGAGTCCAATACTTGGTCAATGAATGGAAGAGGGAAATGGTACTTTTTGGTTGCATTATTGAGTTCCCTATAGTCCACACACATGCACCATTTTCCTCCTTTTTTTGGCACTATTAATAATGGAGAAATCCACTAATTGTCAGATATGGGGTAAATGAATCTAGCATTGAGGAGTTTTTGCAATTCTATTTTAACGATTTCTTATAATGATGGATTCACTCACCTCTAGAACTACCTTACTAGAGGTTTATCTTCTTTTAGATAGATCCTATGAGTGCATAGTTTTGGATATAGACCTTTCATGTCAGAATAATCCCAAGGAAATGCTCTAGTATGGGCCTTCAGTGTTTCATTCAAAGATGTTTGTTACTGAGTAGTTAACTTACCATTGATGTTTAGGTAATGGTTAGGGGAGACCTCTATTTTCTTAGTTAGTTCTATCATGGATGCATCTACAAATTAGGGTACTTGTATCTCATGGGGAAGCAATTGGTGATAGAGCTCTTTGAATGCAAGAGAAGGCCATTGGAAATCTAGGTTTAAAAATTGTGGAGAGAAGTTGTTGGAAGAACATCCCAGTAAATCTAGGCTTGATCCATACTAATTTTTTAGGATATGGGTGATTAATTTGTCTTCATCCTGAAGCTATAGAAAGGAGTCCCTTTTTTATCATCATAAATTTTGACACTAAGTTGATGACCTCGGCTTCTCCTATGTCAAGCTAGATTGGTGAGGCTAAGTGCATTTGGGGTTGAGCAGGAGGATATAGGAAAAGAGTCTGTGTATAGTGGCCATCAGAAATGGTCATATCCCCTAAGTGACAACCAATGTGAGCATCAACAATTGCTAGCTAAGGCCTTCCTAGTATAATAGGATGTCCTCCTAAAGTAGCCTTTGGTGACAAGATCATGAAATTTGTTTGGTATGACTAGGTTGCAAGGTTAACAACTATATTTTCAATCATTCCATCAGGTTTTACAGTTGAACTGTCTATGAGATATAGGATAGTAGGAATGGTTCAAAGGTTGTATATTCCAACTTGTTGTATTACATCCTTGGTCATTACATTTATAGCAGCTCCAAGATCTACCAATACATTGTTAATGGTGGTCCCATTAATAATGACTTCAACAACAGGGCTTCCTAGGTCAGAATATTTTGGGATGGTAAGCTTTCCTAACATGATGTTAGTGAGATTTCCTAACACATGCACCATTTGAGGATCCTTTTTCTTGTGATCAGGCTTCTTAAAGAAGGCTTCTTTTATGGCTTTGTTGTAAGTGGGTACATCCTTAATTTCTTGGAATAAAGGTATTTGGACATTGAAATTCTTCAATTGATCAAGGATGCTAAATTTGATTTCCTTTGTAGACTTAGGATTGGTTGGTTGCAACCTTTGTGGAAAAGGTGGTCCAGTAGGGTGGCTTCGATCAGCAATAGGTTGTTTCACTGGAAGTGGAATAGTATTTTCTTTTTGTACAAGATCCTCTTGAGACACTTTAGTTATGATTGGATGCTTTAAAGAGGTCTTCTCCTCTCATATCAATTCCCCAACAATACTCCTTATACTTGGTCAAGAATGCTTCTTGCATCCCTGCCCAATCATGGACAAAATCCTATACTAGGCCCATTAACCAACACAAGGCAGACTCCTTAAGAGTCGCAGGAAAGAGTTTGAGCTTGTGAGCATCATCAGTGTAGTCATAACTCCTGCATAGGATATCAAACTTAAAGAGAAAGGTATTTGGGTCTTCCATCACTAAACCATAGAATTTTGGCAAGGAAGAAGGTATGTTTTTAAGGTTGTTAGTGTCTCATTGGTCAGTAATAGGGAATGGAAAAGCAGGGGGATTAGCCATCCTGGTAGGGTTTATAGGTTGCAGAGGTAGTGGATGATGAGGAGGTTGGTATATGACCACTTGTAATGATTTTTCTTGTCTGATTGAATTTTTAGGAAAATGGGCTCTCAGATGAGAGATGTCTGCAAATGCGTTAATTTCAGGTTGTTCTTCAAAAGAATCAACCTATTCTTCTTCATAGGATGAGGAGGATGATGTAGTTTCAGGGAGGTCAATGGTGGCATCAAGAAATGAACTTTCTTCCTCAAATGGATGATTGAATTGGTTTGGCAAGTACCATCCTCTGGCATCTCTTCTTCAGTTATGCATACAAGTAGTAGGGAGTGATGTGATTTGCAGAGTTCTCCTAAAAGTAATGTATTCTAACAAAAATTGGAAATGAAACAAAGTCTAAGAATGGCTTATTGAGGACTTGGTTTGGCACCATCCCCGGTAATGGTGCCAAAATTGATCACTTCCTATAAAGGCTCAAAAACTAGGTATAATTCCAGACTCAGGGATTGGACATCCAACTGAGCAGCTTATCCTCTTTATAGAAATTCATTTAGTAAGTTAGACTAGGGACGTATTACTTGAAATGGGCCAGCAAAGTATGTGCACCAAGTATCATTCAGCCACACATTTATCATTGTTGCAAGAAGGAAATGCTAAAGGAAAACTATACTATGATTGCGAGAAATAAATGCTAAAGTAATGCTTAAGCTGAAGTTTGCACAAAGGTAAGTGCTGGAATAGAAACTATAAAAGTATAACTTTTAATAAGACATGAAGACTCTTAAAAACTATGTCGTAGTACTTCTATTGTTCTACGACTTTGGCTAGAGGAGGTGTTAGCCGATCTGTATCTTTGGCTGCAGGAGCAGTTCAACACTTGGCACTTAAAATGATGGAAATGAAAAAAATGATTCTAGCTAGTATGAACCTATCTTACTATGGATTTCTCACCAAGTGGGCCCCCTTGGATGGGTATCCTAAATCACACTTATACTCAATTGATATCAACACTTCATTTTATTGATTGAATTTCAAAGTACAAAATTCTCATGAAATAGTGAAAGTAAACTATTGCTATAATAAACTTGACAATCGCCTCCTTGTTGTGCTCATGCAGGAGCGGGGCTTTATTTAAAGGAAAAAATCCTAACTACTTTCCTAACCATGCTGTAGAAATAGGAGGATCTTTATTACAATATTATTTACTAGAAAGAAGGAAAGTCTTAAAGACTGAACAGATTGAATTGAAAGTGGAGGAGAGAATTGTTGTGATAGAAAATCTAACTTCCCAATCACATCTAGATTTTCTCAGAGAAGTAACACACCACCTTTCTCTTCACTGGAACTACCACCTTATCCCTTCAACTGGCATTGTATTGAATGTTCTTCCACTGAAAGCTGGAGGAAGATCAAGTGGAACACTCCATGAAATGAATGTGCCATACTTGTTCAAAACAACATTCTCTATTCCAATGTGCTATGCCTTCAATGGTTAGGATAAGATATTTATGACAATAATTACCAAAACACACATAATCAATCATATTCAAACATCTACTCTATTCATTGAAACACAACAATATATTTCAGAATAAGAAATATAGTAATTTTATCCAAGCATAGCATATTTAAGTATGTTTAAACCATGTTAAATTTTTGTTGGCATCATTCCATATAGTAGCAGAAAAACATAAGAGTCTTGTGGTAAATGTATCAAAATAAAGCAAAAGGTATAGAAAATATAATCCTAGGGTATTCTAAAGTATGGCATTAATATGCCTCATCACTATACACAACATACATCAATTTTCCAATAATAGATCTGTATAAGGTTTGATTTACCTTCTTTGACTTGTCATCCTTCGTCATCTTGCATCTGGTTACCATAGGTGTACCAACTGGCTTTGATTCTTCCATACCGAATGTCTTTAAGATTTCGTCAATGTATTTAGATTGTGTAATGTATATACCTTCTTTCTATTGTTGTTTTTGCAAATCAATAAATAATTTTATCTCTCCAAATATTGACATTTCAAACTCTTTTCTCATTTCAATAGAAAAATATTTACATAAAGTATCATGACCTCCAAATATGATATCATCAACAAAAAATTCAGCAATAAGAATATTATCATCAATTTCACATTTCAAATATACATTGTTGTTATCACTTGTTCTAACAAATCCAATTCTTATGAGATAAGAATGCAGCCTTTTATACCATTCTCTTGGTGCTTGCTTCAGTCCATAAAGTGCCTTGTGCAGCTTATAAACCATGTTCTTCTGAGTAGGATCAACAAAACTTTTAGGTTGTTCAATGTATACCTCTTCTTCAAGTATCCCATTCAGAAATGAAGATTTCACATCCATCTAATATACCTTAAATCCTTTGTAAGAAGCATATGCAAGTAGTATTCTCACTCCTTCTAGTCTAGCAATAGGTGCAAAAGTTTATCCATAGTCAATTCCTTCTTGTTGTGCATAACCTTTGTAGAATAATCTTTCCTTATTCCTTGTAACATCTCCATTCTCATTCAATTTTTTTTTGAAAATTCATTTGATGTCAATCACATTTTTGTCTTTAGGCCTTGGTACTAATGTCTGCATTTTATTTTTATGTATTTTCTCAATCTTTGCATTCATTTTTTTAATCCAATCATCATTTTCCAATGCATCCTTAATAGTTTTAGGTTTGAATTCAAAAACCAAACATGTATTATTCCTTAACTTACTTCTTGTCATCATTCCTGCTTCGTTGTCTCCAATTATCTGCTCATGTGGATGGTGTCTTCTCACATATTTTGATAGTACAGGCTCAAATCTTTGTTCTTCAATATTTTCTTCACTCGGTGCATGATCATCATTTTCCTCAGTAGCTAATTAATGGTTCTTGGTCTGTAAGGATTGTTTCTTTGTAGCAGTATTTTTTTGCTTTGGTAAAGTGTCAGGATCTTAATTTTCTATGTACACAAATCTTTTGTAGTATTCTGGTTGCTTCTTGCTTTCTTCATCATTTTTCTCAATAAACTCATCAATTCTCACATTTTCACTTTCAATAATCTCTTTAGTAGTCTTGTTCAAACATTTATAAGCCTTACTTCTAGTAGAGTAACTTAGAAATATTCCTTCATCACCTTTAGAATCAAATTTACCCTTTCTATCATCTTTCAGAATGTTACATCTACTTCCAAATATTCTGAAATAACTCACATTAGGTGTATAGACAAACCATAGCTCATAAGGTTTCTTATTTGTCTCTTTCTTCACTTTTACTTAGTTCAGTGTAAAAAAAACAATACTAATAGCTTCTCTCCAATAAATTTGTGCAACATCTTTTTCAATCATCAATGTTTTAACACAATCAACAATTGATATGTTCCTTCTTTCAGCAATCTCACTCTACTGAGGTTTCCTCAGTGCTAATACATGTCTCTTTATTCCATGCTCATTACAAAAGTTAGTAAATTCATTAGAAATGAATTCACCTCCTCGGTTAGATCTCAAGAATTCCAATTTCTTACCAATTTCTTTCTCTACTCTTTCTTTGTACCACTTAAATATTTGAAAAAGCATCGGATTTTTCTTTTAAGAACATAACTGACATCATTCTTGAGAAATCATCAACAAATAAGATAAAATATCTATCTCCATAATAGCTCTCAGTTCTCATTGGACCACATAAGCCAGTATGAACTAAATCCAAAATTGCATTAGATGAGCACTATTTTCTCTTAAAACTAGACTTTGTCATTTTACTCATTTGACATTGTTTGCACATTACTTGGTCAGGCTTAGAGAAACTCGGTAAACCTCTAACTTTCCTTTTCTTACTAATCTTTACCATGTTGTCAAAATTCACATGACATAATCTCTTGTGCCATAACAAAGCATCATCATTCTTAGCCAACAAACATGAAGTTTTATCATTATCCAAGTAAAATAGGTTACCCCTTGATTGTTCACTAGTACCAATCAGTCTTCCAACATCATCATAGATCTTTACTTTTCTTTTCTCAAATACAACTCGGTGACTTGTATTATTCAACTCATGTGCAACACTCAACAAATTATAGTTAATCCCTTTCACCCAAAATGAATTTTCACATCTGATCTTGTTATTAAGCAATATAGATCCTTTACCTTTCACTTGACATGGTGTATCATTTCTCATTTTTATAAATCCTCCATTATAATGCTCAAGATATTAAAACTTATCTTCAACACTAGTCATATGATGTGTGCAACCACTATCAATAATCCAAGTATCATTCTTTCTTACTTTAGAAATAAGTGCCTTCACTACATACCTTTCATCTTCTTTAGAATCTTCCTTCAATGCAAAAACACCACTTCTATTTCTTCATAAGTTTCAGACTTGGTATCATCATCATCTTCAACTAGGTAGCATGCCTTTTTTCCTTTATCTCTGTTATCTCAATTTTCTCTATTTCCATGCTATCGGTTGCCTCTGTGATTTCGGTAATTTCTTCTATCATTGTTTCTTTCATTTGATCTTTCACTTGTCTTCTCATTATCATTCTTGTTAGGACATCTTGCAACAATATGACCAATCTCTTTACATTTAATAAAACATACCAAGGGTAGTTTACCTCTATATTTTCCTTTTCCTTTTGGTAGCCTTCTAGCCATTAATGATTCAAGTTCATCAAGCTCATCTTCTTCATCTTCACTATCACTTCTATTTCTTATCTGATGTTTACTGCTTGATCTTCTAGTATTAAAAGATGACACAAATGAAGATTCTTGCTTAGGTAAAACATTGTTATCAAAGTTATTAAGCTCAAATGCATTCAATCTACCGATTAGACCATCAAGGGAAACAACATTACCAAAAATTGCTCTCATTTCATGTATTGTAGAGACTCTAATAGAATAGGTATGCAAAAGTGTTCTAAGAATTTTTCTTACCATAATTTCTTCTTCAATAATTCCACCTACTCCTCGGATAGCATTCACCACTTCTTTGACTTGGTTGTTGTACTGAGTAATGTTTTCACCTTATTTCATCTTCATATCATCAAACTTTCCTCTGAAGATTTGTGCCTTTTCCCTGGGTAGATTTTGATCTCCACCATGGATTAGTGTCAGTTTGTCCCACATTTCTTTTACAACTATACATTTATTAATATCTTTAAATTCAACATCTGATAGAGAAGAAGAAATGTCAATCATCATTGCATTATTATCTTGTCATTCTTTCATCTGGTTGACAGTCAGAGGACCAGTAGGAGCTATGAAATCATTTTCCAAATAGTATAGTGTAGAATCCCCAATGCCTGATAGATACAGCTTCATCCTTATTTCCATGTTGAGAAATTATCTTTGTTTAGCTTCAGTACCTCTCTCTTATACATCTTTAGATCTTTAAATTTAGTCCTTCAAACTTCTTCCTTTAAGTACTTTTGCTCTGATACCAATTGTAAGATAACTAAGAGGGGGGGTGAATCAATTAAGTCCATCTATCATACAGTCCCAAATTCTTCCACAAATGTATAAAACTAATTTCAAACAAACAAATAAAAAAACTTAAACAAATCAATAAACAATTGTATGTTCCTTTCTGATGCATTAACCAATTGTCAGATAATGTAAACATATACCATATACTGATTAACTAGCTATTTAAATGTGTAAAGTAAAATAACAAAACATCACATGCATACACATTTAACACTTGATTTTTAACATGGAAACCCTATTAAGGGAAAAACCACCTGGGACCGGTACCTAAAATATTTTCACTCTTCTGAAGTGAGCTCGGTTAAGAGCCAACCTTGTTAAAGGTTATAAAACACATTGTAAGGGGTGACCTTGTTAGAGGATTTATCACTAATAGTTCTCTATGGCCATACATTCACTTGGATCAACAAGAAAACAATTAACATTCACAGAATGTAAACAGGAAAATATGGTTAAGTCTACTCGATTAAGAGATTTTGTCTGTAGAAATGATTAGAAAGCAACAATGTATGACCTGATTCAAATGTAACTTCCTTTTCTCATTTTCAGATCTATGCTAAGCTCAATATCACTATGGTCATCATAATCTCTTTAATCTCCTCCTTCCTTTAACTTTGTTCTGCTCAGTTATCTCCTTCTGTCACTCAGTTAGGTTTGTATAATTACTGGGTTCTTACTTCAATCTGTCTTACCAGCTTTACATGAATGCAGTCTTCTCCTCACGAGATTCTTCTCTTCAAATTTCTTGTCTCCTTATATAGACATGATAAATCATTTTATTTTCAGCCATATATTTTTCCACTTAATCTCCATCATTTATTTTTCCTCTTTAACCTTCCTCAGAACTTGTGCCTTGAAATGTTTTCAATCTTCATCATCTGATCAAGCTTGAATTTTGTCAGCCATAGATCTTCATAACAAACTTTATCTTTATCCTTGAAATATTCTAGATTCATCCAACTCATCATTTCATGTTCACAATCACATGTTCCTCCTTATTTCTCCCACTCGGTCAATATTGTGATGTGTTGGTTTCTTCCTACTCGTTTACTACCACACTCAATGTACACTACACCTTCTCGGTGTATACTACATTTACTCGGTGTAAGCTAATTTCTTCATATACCGACCAAATTAACTTGTTTATTCTTGATTTTCAATACTTAGTAGAATCATGTAAGCCAATCAAATCACTATCATACTGGACCATAGATTAATCAATAAGTTACCCAATGAATACCATAATCACAACTTTTTCATATATCTCATCTTCATGCTAATATCTCTTTTCCTTCACCAATATTATCTTCTTTAGATGTTTGCAACTATCATGATAAGTAAAGTCAAAACTAGTTGACATTAATGACAATATAAGAACTGATCTAATGTCTCACATATATCTTAGTAACCCGGTGATCATCTTCACAATCTCTCATTATGTTCTCCAAGTAGTTCATCAGTTGTAGTTTTAACAAGCGGGAGTATTAAAACACTATCAGTCACTTCCCCTGCTCTGGGGTGATATTGGTTGCAACTAGCTTGTCTCTAGTATGTTGGATGAACAAATATTGATTGTACTTGTTTCAATTGATTTATGTGCGTAGTATGATTGGGTTGTATTAGGGATAATTAATTTTCAGTAGGAGAAATGAAACTATGATGGATCATGGTTATAAAAGTAAATATTTGAAATCGTTTGACACTATTGTAAAGAAGAAGAAGTTGAAGTTCTCTAGAAAATCTTGAGAGAGGTTGAAGAAAACACTTGAGTGTGATCATGGAATCTCAATTGGTGGTTCGTGATACCAGTGCAGACATTTCAAGGATGTTCCATAAGGAGGAATTGTAGAAATTTGATCATAAAAGGATCAGATAGATGGAAATTTGTTTGTCTAAAGAGGAGCTACAAAGAATTAGAAACTTTTTCTTGGATATATGGGGAGAATTTCTCCAGTTCAATGAAAAGGAATTTATCATATTTTAGTTATGTCAGTTTTGGGATGGAAACCTAGTGTTAGATAAAACCTACAATGTGAGGAAAGAAGAAATTGAGAGTTAACAAGGTTGTGCAGTATTGGTAACCTTCCAAGAAAGAAGGCAATTAAATACAACGAACCATGGGACTTAATTAGTATTGACTGTGATCAGTGTATGCTTATGATAAATACTCTTGAATATTTGGTGGTGAGGTATGTTTCCTATGGAATTTCCTACAAAATTTATTTTTGAAATCATGATGGTGCTACTTCAACAATAATAGTCTTTATTGCACACAAAATGGTTAGGGAAGGTGCTTAGTTTGACATGTGTAAATTATTGATTGATAATTTTCTTGAGAATATCAAGACGTCAGTAGAAAATGGTTATGGATTTTGGTTTGGGTATTTGGTTGTACACTTGGTGCTCTATTTCTTAAGGTCTCTACTAGGTAGAGAGAATATATAGTGGAGGACCAACATCCCTATTGGTGAATAGATCTACATATGCCTATGGATTTTGGAGAATAGTGTAGATGCATGCAAATCATATTTTACTTCATTTTAGATGAATATTTTATTTGATCTAGTTGTATTTGGTGCTAGGTCATTGATTCATGTTGAGGAGGCTTCCTCCTTTGGTCAGAAAAATTTAACTATTGATATTGATAGCTCCCTTCTAGAACATAAAAGGAGAAGAACTAGTGTTAAGGGAAAATAAATTGTTACTATTTTAGAGAATGAATAAGAAGAAGTCAAGGAAGAGAAGGAAACAAAAGAAACAGAAGGAGAAGAGGATATTGAGAAAGATGTGGTTTCTCGTTCAGAATCTGACTCTTTAGATTCTGATGTGATTCAGTCTATGATAGAGGGTGGTGAGTTTGATAAAATTGGCAATATATGTATTGGTTTCTCTCTAGTAAGAAAAACCAAAATTGAGGATATGATGACAAATCACCTGATCAATAAAAACATTGTTATTTCTAATATATTTGGTATGGTTCTTGTTAATTTGGTAAGAGCTCTTAAAGTAAGATTGTTGCAATATGATGTAGATTACTATATGGTAAAATAATCCATTGAGAATAATTGTGCTAATGCTAAACATAAATTATCTAGGATGATCGCTAAGACAAAGGAATTTCCTAAATGAAATTGTGAATTATATGTATAGGTGTTGTCTTCAGTGGCCTGCTTCTGTTGATAAATTTTGAGGCAAAATTGAAGCCATTCAGGAAGAACTAAATGATTTAGGAAAGGCATAGGATTACTTCAAGGATGAAGGTGGAAAATAGAGGATAAGAGTTGGTCATCTACAAGGTGAAATGTTGCAGTTGCAACTTGACAAAGAGAAGATCGAGTGAAAATATTCTAGTTGGTGAAGGACTTAGTTGAAGTATGGTTAGAGCATGTATTTGGAATTATTATTGATGTAGAAGATTATGAGTGGTGATTTAGTCTCCAGACTAAACTTCATCTTTAATATTCTAGGGGAGCATGATATTCTGTGCACCTGGATGGGTGTTGTTGTGGCTAAATAAAAGAGGACACTTTTGATATTAAAGAGAGGTATAAGAAAGTTTTTATGGTGAACTCTATTGTATTTGTTTAGCTCTCTAAGTTATGGTTTTTAGCCTTTTACCATTGTGGAAAAAGGGAGGAGAAATAGGACAAAAGAAACATTGAAGAATTATCTACTCAAGGGTAGTTTTTTTGGAGTTTTTGGAGTTGTTGTTTTGAATATTTTTGGAGTTTCCTTATTTTTTTCCATCAATTTCAAAGGGGGACAATTATTATACATATAGATTTTTTTCTAACATTGTTTTCATTGATGTCAAAATATTTATACTGGTTACATAGTTGTATTGATTGGTTGTTGACAGTATCAATTGGATGTATGTTGGTTGTCGGTATGATACCAAGGTTTTGGTTATATGCAATTTTTGAGTTATGTTGTCAATTGTACTTATTCCTACCATTGGAATATATATTTTTGGTACATATATATGTTTCAATGATTGCATATGAGTGGAGCTTTGGTTAGTATTTTTTGATTGCTATATTACAAAGTTCTTTTGGGTATCCTTTCTACTTAGATATTCTTGTAGTTCATCAAATGTGTATGGGGGTATAATGGTTATATCTCATTCTAGATAGGTTTTATTAGTTCCTATCTATCAATTTTTTTAGATGTTATTTTAATCAAGTCACAAACTTGGTTGTGGTGTTCTGATGATTCTAAAGTTTTATTATCTTTTGGTAAATGTGACATGAAGTGTATGTATCTTAAGTGTGACCTATATTTGGGTCATGTGGTAACATAGTATGAATATTTATTATCTATGACCTATCTCTATGTTTAGTGGTAGCATGTTAAGTATAATTATAATATCTTTTATTTTGTGGCCGACATATGTGGCTGCCACCTTATCGAATGTATATATAAACAAAGATATCCTTTATATCTAATGTATGTATACGAGTGATAGAAAGAGAGATGAAGATTATATAGTGTAAGTATGTTTCATTGGGTGACCCCACAATAGTGGGTTACACTTTTTAAAACATCTTGATTTTTGCTAAAATAATACATTTTAAGAAAATATGATGATTTAAGCCTTGAGAGGCCACATTTGAAGGAATTAGTTATATTTTTTAGATAAAATTTTATTAGATCAAACTCTCTTTGATATAATCTCTCCACTCCTCAGTCATACTTGCAATCAAGTATCCTTTGCACCTATCAAAATCTTATCAAAAAATTACTTTGACATTAGCTTTTTGGAGGATCAAATGAATTCATTTGAAAAACCCAGATGCAGGATGATACTAGTCAAAGAAAGCTTTCCAATGATTATTGTTTTAATATATATTGAGTTTATAATGACTTTGTATTTTTAGTTTTAATAAACGTAGGTTTTCCACCATGTATCAATTTCTATGTTCAATGCTTATGGAAAATAGTAAAAATGGGTTTAAAATTTATGAAAAACATCTAGAAAGTTTTAGGTATTTATGTTATCATTCTAACCAAAAAAATGAAAAATGAATTTTGATATATATAGAAAAATGTAGGGATGAACAAATGAACCTACGTCTAAATTATAGTTAATGTTACTTCAAAACTTAATAAAATATAAAATGTTCAACAAAATCAAATGAAATCAATTGGGTACACTATATATCGATGTTACAAACCTAAATTTGAAAGAATTACATTTTTATCCTTTTAAAAGAAAAAGTTATGCTCGAACAAATGGATGTCACTCTTTAAATATGTTATTTTTTTTATACAAACTACTTTTGAAGGAGATAGATAAATAGATACAAATGACTTCCATTTTTTAAATATAAATTATAAAAATTATTATTTTACATAATCTTCAAGGGTTGGTGCGAGAAGTTGGGTGTGAATTTTTTTGAAGTCCGCTGGCAAAAAAATTTGCTGCTAGAAATAGGCACCCATTTTTTAAGAAATGGGCGACCATTTAGCTTCAGGTGCCTAAACCGTAAAAATAAAATGAGCGCACATTTATGAAATGCATGCTCATTTAGGATCGGACTACTGAAGCAAAATGGGCATTCGTTTAAAAAATGTATTTATTTTTTTAATCCTATTTTCAAGTCATTTTTACTACTTGGAAAATGGGTGAAAATTTTTTGGATGCATGGGTGAACAATTTTTGGATGCATGGGTGGTCGATCTAAGCTTCACTGTGGACCCCTCATCCATTTTTTTCATCATTCCAAGTATGTACCTTTGTTTTTTATATTTTTTATATTTTATATTTTATATGTTTAAAAACATATTTTATTATTATTTTTTAATTGTTAGACAATAATTTAAAATTTTATAGTTCCATATTTTTTTTAATAGTCTAAAAAAAATTAATTTTACGTTTAAAATAGTTATTTTTAGTTGTAATTTACTTCATAAATATTATATAGAAAGCATGGAAATTTTTTTTAAAAGGTTAAAACTTAAAACCATAGGTAGAAAAGAAAAAGAAAAATGTAAACCAAGGCACAAGTGAAACCTTTTTAATGTATGCAAAATTGAAAAACTACCAAAAAGTTTTTAACCCTAGACAAAAAATGAACAATAAACCCTAGACAAAAAATGAACAATAAATCCTAGACATCAAATGAACAATAAACCCCCATCTCTCTCTTCTTCCCATCGCCCCCCCTCTCTCTCTCTAGAACCCCTTAGTACATCCTAGGACTTCTTAAGACATTATAGGATTCCTTATTACATCCTAGGACATCTTTTGACCCTGTACAAGAAACCAAGAACCCTTTAATACATCCTACTATATTCTTAGACCCATTTTGACAACAATGTTACATATATTTAAATGTTATACATATGTATAGTTAGATGTTTAAATATTTAAATTTATTTCTAATATGTTTAAATGTTATGTATATGTTCTACATGTTTCCAATGTTATGTATAAGTGTTATACAAGTATAGTTAGATGTTAAAATGTTATCCCAGGACCCCTTAGTACATCCTAGGGCCTTTTAAGATACCTAGGGTCCCTTAAGACACCTAGGACCCCTTAGTAGGACCTTTTATGACATAATATTCCTTAACAACCCCTATTATGACATAAAACATCTTAAGAACCCTTAGTAGGACCTATTATAACATAATAGGACTTATTATGATGTAAGACCCTTAGTAGGACCTATTTTGACATAACATGACCACAACGGACCTAAGACCCCTTAAGATGGCCTATTATAACATAAGACCCTTTAAAGAATCTTTAGTGTGACATAAAACCCCTTAAGACCCCTCAGTAGGGCCTATTAGGACATAAGAACCCTTATGACCCCTTAGTAGGGCCTATTATGACCTATTATAATATAAGACCACTTAGTAGGACCTATTATGACCTAAATCCCCTTAATATGACCTTTTATGGCATAAGGCCCCTTACTATGAGCTATTATGACATTATACCGCTTACTAGGACTTATATATATATATATATATATATATATATATATATATATATATATATATATATATATATATATATATATATATATATATATATATATATATATATATATATATATATATATATATATATATATATATATATATATATATTATGACATTAGAACCCTTAAGACAACCTATTATTCAACATAATGCCCCTTAATAAGACCTAGTTAGATGTTTAAATGAACTATATACATGTACATCTAGTTATATATTTAGATGTATTTAATTTATGTTCTATATGTTTCCAATGCTATACTTAAATGCTCTCTCTCTTTCTCAATGCTTATTTTAGTTGCATAAAAGTGTGAATATTTAAATTTATATTCTAAATGTTGTGTTTAATTATAAGTGTGAATTTTCTTATATTGTGTTTTCTTCTTCAACCTCTACATCCATTATAGTATCCTCAATGGTCTCTTTTGAAATAATTGTTGAATGTGAAGCTCCAACATTATTCAGTTCTCTAAATCTTGCTCTTCCTTCTCATTGATGTTTTGCCTCCTTTTCCCTATTTGTTGCAACCTCCTCAGCTGTTAGAACCTTCCTTTGCCTCTTTCTATGTTGCTATGATCCCATGTTTGCACCATACTTTGAATTCAAATGCTTATTAATGCAGTCAAACTCGGTGAATCCAATTAAGGACTGACCGACCTTGCAACCAAACCAATATGCAGTGGAAATACACAGTAACAACAATAGATCTGCAATGAAACAGATGTCTTTATTCATCAAATCATAGATTATATGCAATGTGTCAGGTTGTAAGGCCTTCCTGGTTACAGCCAATTACAAAGCAAGTAACAGTCTACAAGATCTCGCAGGATCCAAATCTTTTCCCCAACATCAACATTCAGCTAGCCCAAGTCTATAACACACAACACACTGGTACACTGGTAGGCACCCAAGAAAGATCTAAACTTATACTCAATCTTCCAAGCAATATTCCTGCTCCTAAGCTTGCAGGCTACTAACCTTCCTTTTACAATTTCCTCCCCTTAAACAACTACCCACACATCCTATAAATATTGATTCCCAACCACAAGTCGGCTAGTGTAACAATAAATCTTTACAAACAAAATATTAAATGCTAAAACATTAGTCGGCTCTCACATACCCTTACAAAATAAATAAACTCTCAACGATGGCCCCAAACGATCATCAAATCCACATAGAAGAATGCAACACGCCAGATCTAGGTCCCCCATATGTCAAATGGTCAATCCATAACATGAGGAGCGCGGCCCAGATTAAATGCACCAGTCATCCAAGCCGATCTATCCAAACAATCTAGTTGGTAAGAAAGAACATTGAGCAACAGAAGAAATAACCAAGCACCAGTCGACCGATCATGCTAGACATGACCGAGCAATGCAGTTATTGCCAAGCACCAGAGAACCAACACCTTCAATCACCGAGTGTTCTTCAGAGACCGAGCACCCTGGTAACCAAACAAGCTAAGAAACCAATCTCCCAAACTAAGCAAGAACTCCACCAAACCAAGATCAAAACTAACAATCTACCTTCAAAGACAAACATATTTTTGGTTGATATAGGATTGCCAAGAATCCTAGGATGCTCCTGCATCACTTATCCTCATGTCAAATGCATAACAAGACAAGAAAATGGATTTTTGTATGAGATCATTCCTTCTGCAGATCAGAAGACTCAAACAATGATTGAATAATCATTCAATCACTGAAATTTGTCCTTATGGGCCTATTATTTTCCCAATGGATCTTTTAGAAATGGGCACATGATATTTAAATGAAATGGTCATCCATTTATAGATCATGCACCTATTTCATGCTCAACGGTACAAATCAAAATGAGAACCTATTTTTTGAATTTTAAATAACGGGCACCCTTTTCATAAAACATGGAGTAGGAAACGTACCTCCACCTTGGTTTTAGGTTCAATATAGGCTTAATGGGACCAAGCCTGTGCTTGGACCTTGAAAATAATGGCTAAGGCACTGGAATGCCAATTTTTTTCCTTATCATAATTTTTTTAGGGCCTTCCTAATCATATTTTTTGACGAAATGAAAACCCATTAGATTTATCACTGTCCTAATTTTATAAATGTAAATTTCATAGTGATATGATTTTTTTTTCCATTTTTGCATTATTTATTAATCAAAAGTGGTTACTAAACATAAAATAATGCGGTTCACTAAAACTTTAATAACTTTTGTGTTTTTAGAATTTTTGAAAATAAATTATATGACATCAATCTACATACAATTTTGTTGAAGTTTTTTTTTTTTGAAAAAATACAAAATTTTCATTAATTTATGGTGGTCTTATTAAAGCTAGCAGTTGTCGTTGCACCAAAAGATCGACCTATTAATGCCTGATACACCCACTAGACTTATAGAAGAGATGAGAGGATATTAAACTATGTCATGAACCACCATTGCACTGAAAACACCAAGGAGACCAAGGACACAATCAGTCTTTCTCACCATTATGACAATCACCCCAATGCAAGCGTAGGGTTCGAACCTGTGGCAATGCTCAGATACCACTTGTTACAACTAGCAGTTGTTGCTACACCAAAAGCTCAACCTGTTAATGCCCGATACAACCACTAGACTTATAGAAGACACATGAGGCTGTTAAAACATGTCATGAACCATAGTTGCACTGGCAACACCAAGGAGACCAATGGCACAATCAATCTTTCTCACCATTGTAAGAAGTCACACACTGGAGGTTTTGAAAATGTACTTTATAGTCAATTAAAAATTAATAATAAAAATATTCAATAAAAAAAGAAAAAAATTGCCCATCAATCTTTGGTGCCTTAGGTATCCTTCTCGAGAAGAATTTGCAAAAAATTATTTATTTAGGTCAAAATATGGTGGCCATACACGTGTGTGCTATGGTCTTGAAAGAGGCATTTTGAAAAAGTAGTTTTTAAGCATGCCTACTAAAAAGATATTTCTACTATGTGATGAGTATTAAAACAAATTAAATATTTAAAAAGTAGACTCTGAGCACTACATTTTCTATTACTGAAGTTTTTTGAGATTCAATCTCTAAGTGCCTCAAATTTTGACATCAATTGACAGAAAATTTGAAAAAGAGGGAAAACACATCCACTTTTTGCCCAAAAGTGGGACTTAACTTCTTGCAGCCACCCTGAAATTCCTATTGGTTTTACAACAATAGGTACCTGATTGCAACTTATTTTTTCAGAATGTTCATTTTAGTGTCAAAGTTGGTAAAAAAGTGTAACCCACTATTTTGGGACCACCTCAATGTATATCTGGCATCAATGTGTAAACAAAAGGAAGTTGATTGAAGTATTACTGAGGTACAGAGAGAAGGTCTTACATATTGTGTTGTAAAGGTTTGGTATATGCTGGTAGAAGATTTGTATCAAGTCTCTACTGTTGGTGGTCATTATGCTATCAACTAGAACTATTTTCATGCACAAGTAGTTGCAATTCTATTAGTTCACATTCTATTAGCTAAAGATTTTATAATATATATTTTTTATAAGGGTAGTTAGCCAAATGGATAGTGAGAAAACCGACAGTGAGCCCTTATAAAAGTCAACTTAACTAGTGTTGCCTTAATCGGTGCTCATTTCATGAGAATTAGTTTCTCTATGGTTTTTCCCAATTTGGGTTTACATGTAATATCTAGTGTTATGGTTTTGTTTGTTCTTATTCTTTCATGCTTTATCAGTCATAATTATTTGAATGATCTATGTGCTTATCGGTTCAGTAAAATTTTAGAAAGTGTTTTGGAATAACTTATTCACCCCCCCCCCCCCCCTCTCAATTATTCAACCTGTTCAACATAAATTATATGAGGAGCTCAATTCTTAGAGATTTTACATTCTAGAGAATTGTAGTGAGAGAAAAAACTTATTATATGCATAAAATAATCAAAAGAGTTAAACACTAAAATTATTTATGTATTCATTCATGGTCCATTAAAAAATTATTTGAACTATTCTAGATAAAAAATTTCTTGAATTAAAGTTGATTTAGATTAAATATCTATTTATTTTACTATTTTTAATAAAATATTCACCATTTTACCTAATTTATTTGTTCTTTTCATCTTAATTTTTTTATTCTTCAAATATATTGTAGAAAATTTTCTATTCTTCAACTAATATCTTAATTTAAACTAATTTTACATAACATAAATAAACCTATTCGTTTAAATTAAAATTGGCCTGATTAGTATAAAAAAATGTAATGTAATTGATTTAATTTAAAGTAGTGATAGTTGATTTTGATGATTAATAATTATTTTTTAATTAATTTAAAAAATATTTTGAAGGGGCCCCAAAACCCTTTGCAAACATATTTTGAAAGGGAACTGGAACCCAAAATAAAAAATAGTTGCAATAGAAAGAACACTTCCAAATAATAGATCACAAACAACCAAGTATCACCAACCTAAAAAGGAATAAGCATACCAAACTCAAGCTACATCAACAACAAGCCCCAACCTCTCAACTTAATAAATAAGGTTATTACAAGCTCCCTTCACCTCAAATGTGATCCAAGGGTTTTTCCAAGTTCCCTTAACCTAAGAAATGGGTTTTAACAAGGCTCCCATAACCTTAACTTCTAAAAACAAAAAAGGTAAAATACATAACATTGGCTTGAGAAAAAAGGAGCTCCCAAGCAAAGAAGGGGAAAAAATGGTTTTGAGAGGCTCCCTAAACCTTCACAATGGGTTTTGAAATGGATCCCAAAACAAATCTACAGTCGGTAGCAAAGACTTCCCACTAGCAAGTTCGAAAAATCCCCTGCAAAGTCCCTCTCCACCTTAATAGGAAAGGTACCTACCTGAATAGGGCCAACACATGAATAAACCATCAGGAAGAGGGCCCACACTTGATCGAACCTAATGTACAGATAGCCAATTATAGGAAAATCCCACATAAAGTTTTTTCTAGCATCACCCACAAAAATATTACTACAAGTCTTCATAAAAGATGGCCCAACTTCAATAGTAAAAACAAAAGAGCATAAAAGGAGAAGAAAAAGCCTTACCCATTCTTTAGCCACAACAAACATCATCGCCTTAATTGGAGAGGACTCCACCTCCATAGGAGTCTCATGGAGAAGGACTCCGCCTCCAAAGAAAGGAAAATAAGACCCTCGCATAAGAAATACACTTCTCAAAAGATCCATCATAAAGAGCACAAGAGTAGTATAAGAAACCTACAAAAGGGAAACTGGGAGTCACAAACCCATAGTTGGGATCATCCAAACCAAAGCTATCAAAAAAATCCTAGAAAAAGAGAAGGGTAGGAACACCAAGAACATACCCAAGGTAGAGTGATGACCCACAAAATAACACATCCCAAAAGGACCCAAACCAGAGGTCACATAAAGTCTCACAAAAAACCCACCAAAAGTAGTACTAGATCTTGAAAGGGCACAAACCAGCTCCGCAACTCTCATCTTTCTAGCAATATAACTTACCTGAGAGATAGTAAAGGGAGCAAAAAACACAACTCCAACTCTACCACCCAAACCCAAAGTGCCTCCCAGAGCATCAAACATGCTCAGAAAATGAAGAGGGTACTCTTCCATGTCCAAAGCCAAAAAATGAGCAACACAATCCTCTAACGCTAGTGTAGAGAAAAACTCACCATGCATCCTTAGTATCAATTGGTTGTTGACATGCTAGAAAACAACAAATCCAAGCCAACAAAATGCACATCATCATCATCATCATCATCCCCCTCTGTATCCTCAGAATTTGAAAACCCACCTCCACTCTTGTTCCCACTCACCATCCCTACTCAAATTTCATACTCAATTAAAACTCCATGTTTCTAATAGCTCAATAATAGACAAATTGCTACTATTGTTATGATTAATAAGTAGTTGTTCACTATTTTGATCATTATTTTTTATTAATTAAATTTAAATTATTTAGAAGCATATAATTAAAAATCAAAGCAATTTTATCTTATAATTTGTGAGGTTAAATTTGTGTATATAGATTGAAATAATTTGTTAGATTTTTATGATTAATGCTTTTACTTTTTGGTTCCATCTAATGATCCCTCCTCTAATTTCAGTGTCAACATAAACTCTATGTTTCTAATAGGTCCAGAATAGACAAATTGCTACTATTGTTATGATTAATTAGTATTTTTCACTATTTTGATCATTATTTTTTTAACTTAAATTTTACCTATTTAGAAGCATAAAAAATAAATTCTTATCTTACCGTGAATACCTTTTAATTACTCACGAACTTTCAAACCTCCTTTTACCGTTGAAAAACTACACAAAATTTAAAACCCCATTCTGCTTTTGTTTTGAATTATTGGTTACAGCTTGTTTTAATCTTTCACGACGTGACAGCCTTCACGTAATTATTAAAGTTTGATGACAATGTCTAATAAAGAAAACATTTTTTTTTATAGCGATGTCCTAATCTCCTGTGTCCGTTCGAAAATAATTGAACTTGATAACAATGTCCCATATCTCCTGTCTCAAAATCTAATTCACGGAGGGAACTTTCACAGGTTTTTGTTCGAGGTGATGCAGAAATGACAGTCCTTGTTACAATGGGTGTATTCATGGACATAACGTTTTTTACAATGTGTGTTATGCTGGTAGGGGCCGGCACAATTTTTCTTGTGACTACAATTCTACTAAAACACCTTGGAAATCATAGGAGCCGTCTCCCTCCAGGCCCCAGAGCTATTCCTATAATTGGTCACCTTCATCTTCTCAAAGATAGAAACAGGCCAATTCACCAGATTCTAAATTCACTGTCGTCGATCTATGGGCCTATTATGCATCTCAAATTTGGTAACTGCCCTGTTTTAGTGATAAGTTCTTCAGATCTTGCCAAAGAATGTTTTACAGTAAATGATAAGTCATTTTCTTCTCGCCCTCGGCTTGCACATGCCCAGCATTTGGGCTACAATTATTCTATACTGGGTTGGGCTCCTTATGGCCCTTACTGGAGAACTGCTAGAAAAATCTGTGTACTTGAGCTTCTCTCTTCCAAAAGAATCCAATCGTTTAAACCCAAGAGAATGAAAGAGATTTGTAGGGCAGTAGATTCCCTGTTTCAACAGTCACAATTGCAGAGTATTGTGAACATGAGAAACGTTTTGTCCCAATTGACTTTTAGAATCCTGATGGCTATAATCATAGATGACAGGTATTTTGGGGAGGAATTGGGGATTCCGGTAGATTTGGTTACCCATCTGATTAAAGAGTCATTTTTCCTGAAAGGAGCGATTTGTATTGGGGATTATCTACCCTGGTTAAAGTGTCTTGATTTGCAGGGTTTGGAGAAGGCAATGAAGAAGGTACATGGGAAATTAGACTTGTTTTTGCAGAGAATTGTGGAGATGCATAAGAAGGGGTCAAAAGAGGAGAGACTGATGGAAGACTTTGTTGATGTGCTCATCTCGCAGGCAGAGGAGAACGGGGAAGCGATTTCTGATAAAGATGCATTTATAAAAGCAACTGCAATAGTAAGTTGTTTTAATTTTGTTGGTTTTGGCATTTTGGGTTTCTAAATTCTTGTTATTATTGTGTATAGCTTCTGATAACAGTTTTCTCAGTTTATTTTTTTTTACATTTGGATCTAATTATATGATAGATAATCAGAAAGAAGAAAGCAAGATAAGAGAGCATAATAAATTAGATTTTATATACTAGAATAGTGTCGAGACTCATTATTTATTTTATATTCTAGTGTGTCCAGACTTATTATTTGTTTTATATTAAGTTTAAGGATTTTAAGAATAAAGATTATGCCTATATTTTCTAAAATCTACAAGGACGCATTAATTCTAGAAATTGAAAAAGTTTAGATGCATTATAAATAGACAATTAAAAAGAAGGAAGGAAACCTCCAAATTCATAGACAGTATAATACTTGTTCCTCCAAGAATATAAGAAATGAATTTTGTACTTATTCTAAAATTAGAAAAACAACCATTCCAATACAATAATACTGAAGTTAACTAGAATGAAATAAAAGAAAAATTATCAAACAAGAAAGATAGTAGTATTAATCACAAATTCTTAATAGACATTGTAATCAACTTTCACAAAATAATTCAAATGTCTGATCATATTTTGGAAAAGACAATTCTAATCAATTTCAATTTTAATGGTAGCAGCTATACAGCCACAAAAATTGTTAACCATACAAAGTGGAAACATTTGTTTTATATAGAGAAAACTGATTTCGTGGCTGAATAACCATTTAATTTTAATATCAACGTTAATATAAAGCTAATTTAACCAAGATCGAAAATCCTATGCCTCAGAACAACCCTTCCGAACCCTCACATTGGGAGGAAAGAGAAAGAGACAAAACTTAAACAGCTGATCCAGACAAATTTGAACTATGTTTTTCCTTTCTCTACAATATTTTGGCTTATGAGTCTTAATTCTTATTTGCATGCCAGATGGTTGAGGAGGATTAATGTGATTCCTCTTGAAATGGCTGAGAATGCTCCCTCTAATCAAACCAGTTTAAGCAATAGTACTTTACCCAGATCCTTTTAACTTTCCAAATGAAATAAGTCTTAAGATGTGCATCAGAAAATAGGAAGCTAGCTAAACATGATTAGAGGCTTAAAAAATAAAAAATAGTATAAAAGTATTATTACGTTGTATCAACGAAGGGATAAGAAAAGGTAAGGCAATGTAGTGCATCCAAGGAATGAAAGCAATGAAGAGGTGGATGATGGTAAAAAGAAAAAGAATGAAATCTGTTTTTATAGTTATGATATTAGGGGATTTGTATTTGGGTTTATAGATGGTTTATAGTAATATGAGGCTACTCTATTTTTTTACGGAAGTTACATAACTGTGCGACAAATGAAACTACATATCTTATCTACTGTAAAATTTAATAATAATAATGTGATAAGAAAAGTTAAGGAAAGGGTCCATCATGAATTCTCAGATTAAGGGGAGATGCCTATCTTATTTAGATTCTTTCCTGTACATTAACTTTCCAATTTGTCTTAGATTTAGAAGTTACATGCCTATGAGATTGATAATTTAATAATGAATTATGCTTACGAAATTAGGAGGCATCAAAAGATAACTTGGCTCTAGTCTTGTAGAAGATGATGACTTAGGTATAGGCATACTAACATCAATTTAAGATATAAATTCTTGTTATTCTGCATAGTTTCTGGTAACAGCTGAATGAGTTTACTTATTTCATATTTTTGATCAATCAACATGACCTCTCATCAAAAAGAAGAGAACAATGCAATAGAACATAATGAATCAGATACCTCAAGTTAAATAGGCAGCTGCTAAGTTCCTTAAATAGACAGCCCATAACATATACTTTTAAGTATAAAAAATGATCTTTATCCTTATGATAAAATAAACTAATAAGAAAATCTTGATAGTAAAATTAATTATGATAGAATAAATAAGAAAAAGCACTAACAGAATTAACACATAAACTAATAGAACAACGTTTAAAAATATTATAGTCAACATCCACAAAATCACTAGTGTCTTCTCATATTCCTGACCAGCTTGAATATCAACCATAATGAAACACCTCAGAACAACCCTTCTCAACGCTCACACCCCAGAAAAAGTAGAAAATCCCTGTTGTAGGAAAAAAGAGTCAAACCTTAGACTTCGGCAACTAATGCAGACAAACTTGAACTATGCTTCGCTTTTTTCTTGGAACCACTATAGCTGAGAATGCTCCCAGGAATCAAATCAGTTTAATAAAGAGTATTTTACCTCGATCTTTTAACTTTCCAAACGAAACAAGTGAAATATGTTAATGATCTGCAAGAAAAAATAGGAAGTTAGCTAAACATGATTAGGGTCATTGAAAAATAATATAAAAAGTATAATAGGGTTGTATCAATGAAGGTGACGAGTAAAAGGAATGCAATTTAACATACTCAAAGAAATCAGAGCCATGAAGAGGTGGGTAATGTTAAGAGGCTAAAAGAGAAAGGTGTATAGTCTGGTTATAGTCGGCAATCTGTTTTAGGTCTATAGGTTTATAAATGATTTATAATAATTGTTCTTATAGAAAGCATTTAATTGTACTATTAAATAATGTTGGAATTTGACATTCTAGTATTTGACATTCTACAAGTTTTAAATCTAGAAAATCGTTTTTGGAATATGGATGGAACTGTTTGGTTCATCTGAAATTCATGCAGAATTCATAATAAAAAGATGGAAAATGTTGTTTGCATATGAATTTCAAAATATTATAAATTTTGTTTTATCCCTAATTCTCATTTAAGTGGAATTGGAATTGATTTTCCAATTCCAACTATTTAGATGGAAGATTCAAATGCTGATTTTAGGGATAAATGAGAATTAACAAATCCCTATTCCAATTTCATGTTTTGAACACAAAACATTGAAAATGTCAATTCTGGAATTTGACAATCCCAATTCCAGTCTAATTCCTAGAATTTGATGGTAATACTGTGATTAAAAAAAGTTAATAAAAGAACCAGCAGAAATACTGTGATTAAAATAAGTTAATGAAAGAACCAGCAGAAATTCAAATATTAAGAAAAAGTGCCTGCTTTATTTGGACACGTCAACTTCTAAATTTGTCTAAGATTTATAAACATAGATTCATATACTTGCAAAACTGGATATTATCACATCTTTGTGGATAAAAATATTTGAATATTCCACATACTATAATTGATAAATTTTGGCAAACTTCTGGTTGTATCTCTTATTCTCGTTGCCTTTTAGAGTATGTTAAATGCAGGAACTGATACGTCTTCAGTTACACTGGAGTGGGCATTGTCACTATTAATGCGACATCCCCAAGTAATGAAGAAAGCACAGAATGAACTTGATTCTAAAATTGGACAAAACAGACTGGTGGAGGAATCAGATATAAGCCAGTTAACATACTTGCAAGCAATAGTTAAAGAGACTTTGCGTCTTCATCCATCGGCACCTTTGCTTGTGCCACACAAATCTATTGAGGATTGCATTGTTGGAGGCTATCCTATTCCTGCAGGAACAATATTGTTTGTAAATGCCTGGGCAATTCATAGAGACCCAAAAGTGTGGAATAAGCCATTGGAATTTATACCAGAGCGTTTTGTGGAGAAAGAAATAGAGATAGATAACAGAATGAGAGGGAATGATTTTGATCTGATTCCATTTGGGGCAGGAAGAAGAGGATGTCCAGGTGCTTCTTTAGCAATGTGCATTGTACAAACAACTCTCGCAAGGTTGTTGCAGGGCTTTGAATGGGTTGTTCCAGATGGAAGAGTCCTCGACATGAATGAAGGGATTGGCTTAACAATTGCAAGGGCAATGCCTTTGGAAGTTACCATCAAGACTCGTCTTTCCCATCATCTATACCAGCAGCAAGGAGTAATCTAGTTATAGACCATCAAACTCGTTTCTTTTCATGGTTTGAATTTAGAATAAATGAGAGCATTCCATGTTTTAGATCAAAAAGATTTTGAAAGGAAAACATATTGTCTTTTCTTTTGGTAAGGATGCTTGTAGAGGCTATTGAAGTTGTCATGCCATGTTATTGATTCCATAAATTATAAGTACCTTTTTTAGATTTTATGTACCCTACTGAAACATATTTAAAATTTTGAAAATTTATTTCATAAAATTATAAAACTAAGTTTAAAAAATAAGATAATTTTTTTTCAATGTCCTATTAGTTTAAGGGATCAATTTTTGGAATTTACTTTTGTTATTGTTAATATGTTTATTATTGTATTTCATGTATATTTTGGACAATGATATATATATATATATATATATATATATATATATATATATATATATATATATATATATATATATATATATATATTGTTGTTCTATTATTTCTGATTATATAATTTATTATTATACTTTTCATTTGTCTATTTATCTTAGTATCTCATTCAGGGATGAAATGTTGCTACATTTTAGGTTCAGTTTGGTTAGTAGAATTAAAGAAGTTTTAAATCGGGAAAATGGTTTTTGGAATATGGCTGAAAGACTTTGGTTCACCTCGAATTCACTGTAATTCATAATGAGAAGATGGAAAATGTTGGTTGCATATGGATTGCAAAATATTATAAATTTTTCTTTACCTCCAATTGCCATTTAAGTGGAATTGGAATTGACTTTTCAATTCCATCTATTTAGATGGAAGATTCAAATTCAGGTTATGGGAGTAAATAATTATGGTAAATAGAATTTGTACCTACAAGATGCATGTAAAAGTGACAATTATTAGTATAAGACTCTTATATTAGATTTTGTGAGTAAATAATTATAGTTGATCACCCACTTGTAAATTCAGTTTTTTAATACTATAATTATATCTATAATTACATGTTATATTTTAAATAGAAATGATTAAATATAAATATAATTTTTTTTTATAATATTATGAAATCAAAACCCTAAAATTTCATTATCTATATTTATTTGTTGGGAACAATTATAGATTCTTCTATTAGGTAGTAGTAATGTAAGGGCTTGTTTTGAGTGCCGTGATTATTTTGAAGATGAGAGAAATTTCAGCCATGACTGAAGTGATCAATTGCTTTGACTTCTTCTCTTACCATTGAAAAAAATTGGGCACAAGGTGATTTGTTCATTGCATATTTTTTAGACTATTTTTACCATTAAATATAAGAATGTAAAATTATGATCTTCTATGATGTTTTGACAATAAGAAATATATAGAATTTGAGGCTTTTCATTTTCACCAAACTTTGCCAAACCCATGTCATTTTCTTGATGCCAATCTTGGACTATCCTGGACTAACTTCTCAAGTTGGTAGTGTGGCTCACACTTTTGATTTTGCATTGAATGGATTTTTTTATTAAATCTTTTTTCCAGAAAATTATTTTTGATGCTTACGTATCAAAAGTAAACAAGTTCATTTTTTTCTTAGTCTGACTTAGAAACTTGTTTTAGTCTCTTTCATGTCATACTTAAAGATAAATGTGCTTGTGTATTTATTTAGTCATCAATGTTCTATGTTGAATCAAATTTTTGTTACAATCTTCAATGTAGCAAACTATTTTTCATATTCACATATAAAAGGTAAACAAGTTCCTTTTCTCTCTTTGTTGGACATATTAATAAAAATTAAGGCCTTGATTCTCCATTCCCATAGACATTAATAAATTTAAGTTAATTATTAGAATTTCTCTTGCACAGGAAGTGTTAAATTATTCTCTTGAATCCTACAAAGTACCTTGTCAATACTAAAAAAATAAGCTTAATCCACATAAACATATTATACACACCCATATTAAAAAAATTATGTAACAACCAAGCATCACACAAAAATAGCCTAACAATGTTAGGTGTAGATTTATTCTAGAAACAGCCAAATGCTCCATATACATAATCCATTAATATAAGGTGTAGATTGATCAAAAGTAACCACCCTTAACCAACTCCTGTACCCAAAACCCAATCCACAAACATCCACCAGAAGAGAGAAGTATTCAACACTATATTAGATTGAACTGAGGTGAGAATACACATACAAGGGCTCTGCTTAAATAGGAAAGAGCTGGTAGAAAGAAAGGATAGGGTTGAGACAAGTGTCTCAACCAAGAGGAGGTAGAGTTCTGATAGAACTCTACAATATCCTCTAGATATGATAGAGTCCAAATTGGACTCAAAGTTATCTATCTAACTCATTTATGAGTTGACCTATGTAAACTTAAATAAGGAGTAAATAATATTACTCCAACACCCCCCCTTAAGTGCAACTTAGGGAGTAAAGCAATGTAGTAGAGGGCTATATGGGTCCCAGAAGACAAAGCCATATTAGGTACCCATGTACAACTACAAAGAAATCTCTCGTAAACAAAGAAAAGGAGAAAATCACAGTGGGAGAAAACTCCTCTCTAAAAGAGAGAACAAACAGATGCTGAAAAGCAATGAAAAAAGAAGAAAGGAGGACTCCTCAAGACCCCCCAAAGACTACTTCCTTCACCCCTAACATCGGTCGTAACTGAAGATAGCGAGGAGATGCTAAAGGTTTGGTGAATATATCTGCAACCTGTTGCTCTGTAGGAAAATACTCCAAAGATAAAACACCCTCTTGAATGAGTTGCCGAATGAAGTGCATGTGGATTTCAATGTGTTTGGTGCATTGATGTTCCACAGGGTTGCGAGAAATATGTATGGCACTCTGATTATCACACCAAAGAGTAGTGGGATGATTAACAGGAAAGCCAAACTTTGTCATCAATTGTGGAAGCCAAATAATTTCTTGACTTGCTAAGACGGCTCCTCGATATTTAGCTTCAGTTGAGGATAATGCAATAGCAGTTTGCTTTTTACAAGACCAAGCAACTAGACCAGAACCAAGGCAGAAAACAAAGCCAGAGGTAGACTTTTGGTCATCAACATCACCAGCCCAATTTGAATCGGTGAAGCCCACAATCTCAGTAGCACCTGATGTGTAGTGAATGCCAAACTGTAGAGTGCCCTGAATGTACCCCAGAATGCGCTTAGCTACCTGAAAATGGCTCTCATGAGGATCTTGAGAGAACTGAGAGACCAAACTAACTGCAAAGGAATTATCATGATGACTATGTGTCAGGTACAAAAGGCTGCCAACTAACTGTCTATATAAGGTAGTAGCCACTAATGGTGTAGTGCAGTTGGTAGACAACACAACACCTGATTGAAAAGGAGTAGGGGCTAGCTTACAATCAGCCTTTCCAAATCTGTGTAGCAAATCAAGAGCATATTTCTACTGGAAGATTGAAATACCTACAGAAGATTGATGAATTTGAAGACCAAGGAAATAATGCAGCAAACCAAGGTCAATCATATCAAATTACTTCATCAAGGCTCTTTGTGTTTTCTCAATCATGGCATGAGAACTCCCTGTGAGTATCAAGTCATCCACATAAAGAACAAGAATGAGAAGATTTCCCCCATGTTGTTGAATGTAAACAGTAGGATCGGAATGACATCTAGTGAATCTAGAAGCAAGCAAAAAATATCCATCTTCTCATACCAAGCTCAAGGAGCTTGCTTGAGACCATATAATGAACGTCGAAGCCTGCATACAAGTGAAGAATTACATACAAAACCTGGTGTTTGCTCCATATAGATATCCTCTTTAAGATCACCATGTAGGAAAGCACTCTTCACATCCATCTGATACACTAACCAACCCTTTGATGTAGCAATAGAAAGTACAAGATGAACGAAATCCATCTTGGAAACAAGAGCAAAGGTCTTAGAATAGTCAATACCTTCAACCTGAGAAAACCCCTTAGCCACTAGACGGGCCTTATACTTATCAATAGAACCATCAGCTGCAAATTTAGTACGATACACCCATTTCCATCGAACTAGCTTTCTTCCCATAGGAAGAGGAACCAAATCCCAAGTATGATTCTTCATTAAAGAAGAGTACTCCTCATCCATAGCATTATCCCATTCGGGTATACCTGAAGCATCTAAAAACTTTTGAGGATTAGTAGAGACTGCATGACTCAAAAGACTAATACCTGAAGTTTGGGAACGAGTGTGACGAGTGGCTGTTGGATCACCTGCAAGAGGACCAGCTTCCTCAACAACTGTTCAAGCCCATAAAGGTCTACTAGGTGGAAGTGGAGTAAAAGAAGATGGAGTAATGTCAACAACTAGATCAATACCATCTTCAGGAATGGTAGCACTAGGAGCATCAGCAACATCATCATCATCTGAAGGAAAGACATCCTCAAAAGAAGAATGTGGAAGAAGAGAGGGAGAGGCTTGTGATGAAGAATCCTTCTGAGTAAAGGATTCATCAAACTGAACATCACAACAAAATTGAACCTCTTGAGTAAAAGGATCAAACAATTGATATCCCTTCACATCCTCACAATAGCCAACAAATATGAATCATTGACTTTTCTTCTCCATTGCTTTGCGCCGATTATTAGGAATGAATGTCCAGGCATCACTGCCAAATACTCTGAAATGGGATACTCGGGGCTTGACATGAGACCAAGCCTCTTCAAGAGTTTTATTCAGTACTACCTTATGAGGCATACGGTTCTGAATATAATTTTCACAATTGACAGCCTCTACCCAAAATGTTGGAGCCATGGATCGAGACTAAAACATGCAATTAGCCATTTCTTGTAAGGTTCTATTCTTTTTCTCGGCCACACCATTTTGTTGAGGAGTGTATGGCACTGTATGCTGATGAAGAATACCTTGAGTATGACAAAATTCCTTGAATGCTTGATTGACATACTCCCCCCCATTATTTGTGTGGATCTTATGGAGGGAATATCTTGATTGCTTCTCCACAAATGCAAGAAAACTCATGAAGTATTGAAGGACCTCATTCTTGTACTTTAAAAAGTACACCCATGTACACCTGGAGAAGTCATCAATGAAGGTCAGCACATACTTAGCCCCTGAAAATGAAGGAGTTGGAAATGACATGAGGTCACTATGCACCAACTCAAGGGGAGTCAAAGCTCGTGTGGCCATACCCTTAGGAAAGGGATCTCGATGATGCTTGCCAAGAACACAACCTGAACAAAATCCATCTAAAGAAGAGATATGAGGTAGACCAATGACCAAGTTCTGTGTGCTCATTTGTTGGAGATATCTATAATTCAGGTGTCCAAACCTGTCATGCCAAAGCTTACTTGTAGAATCTACATGAGAAATAAGGGATGATCTTGATGAAAAATCAAATCCATCAAACCTATAAAAGTGGCCTGTATGATCAATTGTGCCTGTAGTAATGACCTTTTTAGGATTTTGCATCTCTGTAATAGTCACATTAGTAGCAGAAAACTCAACAATTTTTCCATTACCATGATTTCAAATTTGATAGATGGAAAGAAGATTCTGTGAAATATTAGGAACAAAAAGAACATCATCAGTGCTACCATCATGCATCTTAACTGAGCCTATCCCTAGAACTAGAATCTATGATGAGTTCCCAACTGTAATATGTGATGTAGAACTATCAGAAAGAGAATCAAGAAGATCAACAAAATGAGTCATGTGATGTGAAGCACCGGAATCAAGAATCCAACTAGAACTTGTAGAGGATGAAGCCTTAGCTGAGAAGGCTTGTCCTTTGCCTGAGGAAGACAAATTAGGCACTGTAATGTTGTGCCTCTTCATAGCTTCTTCTAATGCTGCTAGCCTCTGAGAGTTTGATGTGTCATTATGCCTAGGTTTACCCTGAAAAGAAGTATTCTCTTATTTCTTCTTATACTTAGAAGATGACCCTCCCGAGTTAGGAGGAGGAGAAGGAGAAGGAGGCTTAGACTTCTGATCATTATTCATGTTGGGCTTATAGGGAGGCCTATAAGGAGGCTTACCTCTTGGAGAAGAATCTATCTATGGCTTCTTCTTATACTAACCCTTGCCTTTAGGAGATTGAGCCAGCAATGCATGACTCTTAGGAAGAGCATCCATCTGAATCAACTTGGCTTGCTCCCTAGTTAACCTATCACATAAGTCCTCAAATGAGGGCATCTTATGATCATCTCCCATAGCATCCATAGTAGAATAGAAGGTAGAGGAAAACACTTGGAAAGGACCTCTAAGCTTAGACAAAATCAAGAAAATACACTCCTTATCTTCTTTGGCATGACCACAACCTTTCAACTGAGACAAAATTGACTTGAACTATGCAAGAAAATCTTGAATAGAGGGAAATGCATATGGGGAAAGAGAAGTGAGATCGGCTTCAAGCTGCAAGTTTTTGAATTGGTTGACCTTACCATATAACCCTGCAAGCTTATCCCATACTTATTTTGGTGTTGTACACTCAGCAATGTGAAACAACAAGTTATCTGACACATGAAGACCAATGAGTCCTTTTGCCTCATCCAATTTGTTTCTATGAACAAACTGCTCAAATGCTTTTGTGAACTCGGGTTGGTCAACTTGCAATATCTGCCAAAGGCCTCAAGATTGTAGTAACTACATCATTTTGAGCTTCCATGTGTGATAGTTATATGGGGTGAGCAACTCAATCCTAGGGTCTGACATGTTGGACAAGGGTACACAAAGGATAAATATGCAAAATACACCCCCCCCAAATAGATACAAATTGTTTGGACAATTCCCAAATAGTAATTTTGCCAAGAGAAAATAGAAACAACTTCTACTTCAAGATAGTCAAAGTGGCATTGAATGGCAAAATTTTTAGAAAATACCTATGTCACAGCAGCATAATCCATCAAAGAAGCTTGTCGGTGATATCTTGGTTGCTTCTAGCAACTGAGTGAATGCAGCAACTTCCTTAAATGTCGATCAAAGTAATGGACACGCAATGAAGTTAATGCGCTTTAATGCCACCACCCTCTATGGATCATATCTTCAAAAAAATCACTCAACAAGCCTGCAATTGAATGCATAGGTCCAAGTGCTAAAATCAACGCTGCCACATGAGATGTGATTGAAGCACCTTGCCACCTACCAAAAAGAAATGTGCGCCTTTCACCATGAAACTATTGTGCATGTATTTAATAACCCGCTTTAACTTGGTCAAAGCCATGAAAGAAATGCACATGCTCCACTTGGATAAATGGTGTGCTGGCAGCCTTTGGATTATGCGCATCGAAGGTGTAGTTATAAGAACAAGGACGCTCCAAATTGGCACTAGATTACAAAGAATTAAGTAGGCTAGACAAAAAAGATCTAACCACTGACCGAAACATTAAGTAGGCCAACTAGGAGTTAAGACACCTTGCAATAAAGTGGTCAAACAACAATCACTGACTTCCATAATAGATGAACTCACCAACAAAATTAATTGTGGGACTCTGACCAAAAGTGAAAGTCGATAACCAGATTTGAAACACAGGCAAATGAATAAGACCCACGTTCACTTTGATGCGCCAACCACTAGTCTTGAATAGGTGCGCCTAAGATGTTGTGGTCGGCAGTGATACCAATGTTGCTATTTGAGGGCTTCACAGTAGAGAATTTGGTCGGCGAAGGTGTCATCTCTCTGTGGAGCAAATGCAATACTAAGTAGTGTAGAGGACCCCGAAAAGATTTTGGACCAAACTGTTGAAGAAATGAATACTGATTTGATAAAGATGCATCCCAAACGGTCTAGCACACGAGCAGCAGGTACCAGATGTTAGGCCATTTTTCTGTCATAGCAAAAATCTTGTGAAAATGGCCTGTTCCCTGGAAAGTTTTTGTTAAGTGTCCTGCCCTATGTTCTTCATCTTGTCACCAAGCTCTAGTCCAATTGCACGTGCTGAATCGCAAAACCCTGAAAGTTATTTCAATTTCTAAGGTCTGCAAGAATTTTTTTTTAAACCTGCCACAGTGTCGAAAACCCACAGTGTTTTCAAAAATCCATGATGTTTTCAGTCTGTGTGAAAACCCTCATTGTTTTTGACCTATGCCTTCCAGTTTTTGTGCACTTACCTTTCGGTCTGTTGAAAATCCTGTGTGTTTTCGATCATTTGCCATTGTGAAAACTTTGGATGTTTTTGACCCCACACTTCTCCCCTATTTGTTGGCATTCTCTAACTGTGTAGGTGCGATGGATGGTGGGCCCGGGTCTTCAAAGGCTTTTCCTAATTGGTTGTCGCATGGCCGCATGTCAGACTTTTCTGACATGTGATCATGCGACCACTTGCCACCTGTCCGTGTGGGTCCCGGTTCTTCATGTTGCCTGAAGGGGTTAAACCTCGGACATGATCTGTGGACGTCGCTTTTTCACCTGGTGAAGATGCACGGTGTTTAACCTTTGCACTTTTGCAATGGCTGTCAGATTTTCTTGTGTGAGCATGATGTGGGCCCGGTGTCAGAGGGGAGGCAAGGGCATGTTCTTATTGGTTGTCACATGATCGCATGTCAGGAATTTTTGACATGCGACCATGCGACCGGTTGGCATCTGTCACTTTGGGCCCGTTGGCGAAAAAGGGTGTGGCCCGAGGCGGTGATGTGGCAACCTGGGGTTGGCTGTCGCATGATCGCATAGCCCAATTTTTTGCTATACAATCATGCGACTACTTGCCATGTGTCCCTGGGACCTGGTAGCAGGTGGGGTTTGAGGTTTGGCGGAGTGGATAAAGATTTGGCAGTGCCAATGAATTTCAGGCTTTTCGCTCATTCACGGAAAGATTTGGCAGTTCTCCAGATTATCTGGCGATTCAGCGAAGGGTGGTCGCGAGATCGCTAAAGTTTTTAGCGGAGGCAGGGTGTTTTTGGCAAACTGACGATAGCCTTTATCGCTAGTTCGCTAAGTTTGGCTGGGACCACTTGCTCGGTGTTATGAGGTGTTGATTTTTCATTGGCCAATGTACCGAGGTGGCAAGTGGTTTGCAGGTGGATCCTGTGGCAGGTGTGACTCGGTAGTTGCAGCTAATAGTGGCGTGACATGTGGTGGTGACTTGGTAGATTGTTAGCAGGGCCGAGACATAATGTTCACGGGTTGTCGCATGTTCGCATAGCTCATTTCTGGGTTATGCGATCATGCGACTAACTGCCAGGCTTAGCAGCAGCAGTTATGCGGTTGCGGCAAGATAGTTGTCTGCGGGTTGTCGCATGTTCGCATAGCCCATTTCTGGGCTATGCGATCATGTGACAACGGTCTGGTTGCGCTATTACAGAGTTGTGGAGTTGTAAAGGTAGTGCGGCCAAGGACTTTTCAAGGGGGTTCGTGATCGACTGTTGACCGTGGCTAAGTGATTGCAGTCACATGTTCACAGGGGTAAGTAAAGTGTCTTGCGATCATGCGACCAGGCCTAAATGTAAAGATGGATTCCTTTGTGGGCCGCTCGATTTGCTAGGAAAGCATGATTTGCAGTGGTGTTTTAAAATTTGCCGGCTAGCCATTGGCGCCCGATTTCAAATGTGTTTGCAGGGGTCTGTACCATATGAAGAATGGCTCAAGAAGTTTTGCAAGTGGTTGATTAGACTGGTTTTTATGATAAGCTCCTGGTCTTATGGCCCGATCTTAGTAATATTCATGATTGCATATCAGTCTGAGATCTTTTCTCTTTGGGTGGCTTAATTTTCCTGCCCCTGCAATAAATTTTTGACCGTTTCCAATTGGTGTAGCAGTTGTAATCCTAACCCTGGTTACCCGTAGCTTGTTGCATCCTACTGGTTTAGGATTTCAAGGTAACCAGTGGTATAAGTAGTCAAAATTTTGACTTGTTGAGGGTTCCATTATGTTTGGTTCCAGTGGGAAATAGAAGGCTCTGTCACATTGCATGTAAGCTAAATAGAATTCCTAGAAGTCTTTTGCAGGTTATTGAAGTGGTTTGATCTCTATCTTACTTTGATCATGTACATGACTCATTATACTTAATGTAAGTTTTTCATGCTTCCAAGTCTCTCCTTCGTGTCATTCCTGTGAATCTTGAATTTTCTGATCCATTGCATAGGTTTCCCTTTGCATATGTTCTTGTCTTTAGTTCTTGGTCTAGGATCAGGTGAAATATACTTTAGAGGGGACATAGATCCAGTCTTGGTTGTCTACAGAAGGATCTTATAAGTAGTGGATGGGCTGGAATGTTTATATTTATGGCTGTGAGTCTTTGACAACAATTGGTTCATGTTCTCATTGTTTGTATGTGAGGTCTGCCCAATGGATAATGGCATTGATCAAGGGTTAGTATATTCAGTGGAGTCCAATGTTTGATGAGTTTTTGGCTATTTCTTGCATCTCTATATATCAATACCATCACCAGTAATACCCTTCACAAGACCATTTTACCCTGCATAGTAGAGTTGATTCAATGAATACCTGGTTAGTATTTAGTAATCCTTTGCTATGATCTGCTTTATGAATCTAGAAGTATAAGGTGTGTAGTGAGTGGAGTTTTGTCTGGATTAGGTGCACCCACCTTGGTTTTGCAGAGCCAGAAGTAGAAGAGGGCATATTAAGTCCCTATAGTTGGTCCAATTACCCTAAGACCTCATTACATTTTGGAGTTAACCATTCCTAAAATCCATCTGAGGGTATATTGGCAACCTTATGGAATAAGTGTTTTTGAACACCAACACCAAACACTAAACATCGCACCAAGCCCATTAGAAAAAATCACCTCCTCCACCGAAGGCAACAAAGCCCAAGAGTAGCTCTACCGCTCGAGCCCCTGCTACCAAATGAGCATATACACTGGTCTTCGCTAGAGGTCTCGTGACCTACATGGAAGCTACAACCTAGCACATAGAACAACACGCACATGGGGGATTTCTTAAACAAAAGTGATCAGCAGGACTGGAATAGCAACTCTACGCAATCTCATGGATCACAAACTGCCTATCCAATGAAATCTCCACAGTGACATTGCCAGTAAAAGAATGGAGCAAAACCCATGGATATCACAACATGAACAACCAAGACCCACAAAGAACAATTTTGGATTATTTGACCAGTCTTGGGTTTGAAACGGGGGATCTTGAAGAGTTATAGCTGCTACAGCTCTAGAAGTTCGAGCCACAAGCAATCGTTAGCCTTATCCAGATGCAGCTACTTGCTGAGGAGTGTACTCAAACACTGCAAAAAACATGATTTTGGAATTATGAGTAATGACACAAGGACAATAGTGATAGATGTTATGAAATAAACATCTCAGATCTAGTGGGTGGGAGCAGGGTTGTCCATGGTAGCATACATATTGCAAAAAGTAGATGATTCTTCCATGAACAAGGAGGAATGGCTTGAATTTTTAAAACATATGTATCACTAGGCAACACACAACAAGCAACACACTCTCATAAAAATGGAGGGAAACTTAGTTCTGCAAATACACTAGTTTTTTTTAAGTAAGAAAAACTAGGGACCTCAACACAAAAAAAATGAAAAACTCTCTAAACTAGAAAGAGCTGGAAGAATGTATGCTCTGATACCATGTTAGGATAAACTATCCTATACCCAGAACCTAGTCCACAGACATCCACCAGAAGAGAGAAGTATTCAACACTATATTAGATTGAACTAAGGTGAGAATACACATACAAGGGCTCTGCTTAAATAGGCAAGAGCTGGTAGAAAGAAAGGATATGGTTGAGACAAGTGTCTCAACCAAGAGGAGGTAGAGTTCTGATAGAACTCTACAATATCCTCTAGATATGATAGAGTCCAAATTGGACTCAAAGTTATCTATCTAACTCATTTATGAGTTGACCTATGTAAACTTAAATAAGGAGTAAATAATATTACTCCATCAAATCACTCTCTCTTTTGACTGGTTTTGTTTCTTACAGCTTTTTTAGCAATTTTTTTAATGAAGGACCTTGCATTAATTTATTGTGGCCTACCAACACCTGGTAACTAGCCATATCTTAAGGTCATTTGATTAAACACCCTGTTTCAATAACACAATAAGTTTTTGTTTGGTAATCTTCTCAAACTCATATTCTCTATTATGAATAAATCTCATTAGATAACTAGGCAATGTCTGAAAAAAAATTAAAATTACCATCTCCTAATAGTAGTAGGGTGTCGCCTTTGGCTAAGTGGTTTCTTAGGAATAAATTTCAGTACAAAGTGGTGTATAGAAGTAAAACTTTTGTGCTATTAAATTTATATTATAGAAGAAACATAACATTGTTTTTATTAGATACACAGTCATTTCTCGCCTGTAGAAAACTCTTGATTTGATAAATTTATTATTTTGAAATCAAATGAAAATATTTTAAGAACTACGATTATATTTGTAATTTTTAATTTAAGTTGGAATGTGAGTTTTTAAATTAAAGATTTCTTATTGTATGGTTTTTCCTATAGAGCGAAGTTAGTGTTTTGTAACTGAATAGCAGTATAATACAGACTTTCCAGAGTTATTATGCAAGAAATATAATGAACGTTTCTTATATGCATTATGTTTCAATGGATATGCTGATCTAGGAAGAGTGTTTTTCCTCGCATTTTGAATGTCTTTGTGTGGTCATATGAGGATTTTACTTTTTATAGTAAAATATCTTTCTAATATAAACCAAGTGATGATAATTTTTGAATATGGGGAAACAAAGAAGGTAAAATGTAGTTTTTTTTACCTACCAGTAGAAATCTGGTTATCTATGCTTGGGCCTAAACTTTCTAAATACATAAATAAATTTATGTTGGTTATATACTTTCTCTCTGTCATATATGTGTTAGTTCTACTTTGTGTGTGATGAAGTAGTTAGTTTACAGCTTGCACCATATTCTTTTCCGATCCATCAGTGTCGAGTTGATAGATCACTTGCGTAGGGTTGGTGAGCTCTTCATTTGAGGATGAGCCCCAAGGGAGCTAACCACTTAGTGGTTGGGTGGAATAAATGCCTGGATCACATTTCTGTCTCAAGTTTTGCAGATGGACAATAGACTATTCGATAGGAGATAGGAACATGCAGATGGACAACCGGTAGTCTGATGACATGTATTTGGATATCTTGTACTACTTTGACCTTAAGGTCATGTGCTCTATTGTATGTGTATATATGTACTTTGACATTTTATGTTCAATTGTTTGGTTAAATTTTTATCTATTATGTCAAGGATAATCGACTTTATCTCATATTGTTGTAACCTCTTTAAATGGAAATGGAATTTATGTCATGGAAAAGTCTTTATTATCTTTCCGAGTTTTTCTGATCTTCAACTTATATGTCTCTTATGTGCAAGTCTCGATCTTTACACTCACCATCCCTACTCAAATTTCATAGTCAATTAAAACTCCATGTTTCTAATAACTCAATAATAGACAAATTGCTATTATTGTTATGATTAATAAGTAGTTGTTCACTATTTTGATCATTATTTTTTATTAATTAAATTTGAATTATTCAAAAACATATAATTGAAATTCAAAGCAATTTAATTAGATTTTTATTATTAATGCTTTTACTTTTTAGTTCCATCTCAGGATAGCTCTCCTCTAATTTCAGTGTCAACATAAACTCAATGTTTCTAATAACTCAACAGTAGACAAATTGCTACTATTGTTATGATTAATTAGTATTTTTTCACTATTTTGATCATTATTTTTATTGCTTAAATTTTACCTATTTCGAAGCATAAAAAATAAATTATTATCTTACCATGAATAACTTTTAATTACTCACGAACTTTCAAACCTATTGAAAGAGGTAGGGGAATAAGAAAACAGAGCATTAATAGAGAATAAACATCAAACTCCTATTTGATATATTTGCATATATAAAAATATACAGAAAATATTTCATTATCAGAGAGTTCTTTGTTCTCTGTTCTACAGCTTGATACCTAAGATTACAAAATTAAAAGAGTTGTCCCAAATACATCAAATATGCCCAGATAAAAGAGGACCAAAAATCATTAATTACATATAATTAAAGTTGATTGCACAGCCAGCAAAAAGGAGTCTACAACAAAAGATTTGCATTTAAAACCAAAATAAAAAATAGCTCACGCAATGTCCAAAGGAGATGGACAAACTGGAAGAAGTGAGTTGGCATGTGAGAGTGCTGGAGAGAATTACGGAGGAAGTAGTTGTGATTATTCCAACACTCCCCCTTAATCACAACTACTGCCATCTATAATTCCTAAACGATCTCTTTGAAAGACCAAACTTTCCTTTCCTAATGCCTTGGTAAAGATATCTGTACATTGATCTTCAGACCTACAAAATTCCAAAAAGATTTCTTCATTGTTGATTAGTTCTCTAATAAAATGATATATAGTATCTATATGTTTGCTTCTCTTGTAAAAAATTGAATTCTTGGACAATGCTATGGCTGAGTTGTTGTCACAATAGATCTTTGTTGCATCTTCTTATTCATGTTTCAACTCTTTCAACACTCTTCTCATCCATACAGCTTGACATGATGCCCATGTTGTTGCTATGTACTCTGCTTCAGTAAATGAAAGTGTGACTATTGGTTGTTTCTTTGAAGCCCATGATACTACACCGATGCCAAAATGAAAAACATAACCGGATGTACTCCTCCTATCATCAATACTCCCAACACAATCACTATCAGTATATCCTATGAGCTTGAAATCATTTGAAGTTGAATATTAAATTTCATAATTCCTTGTTCCACTTACATACCTTAAAAAAAAATTTCCTAATTTCCAATGTGATTCTTTTGGAGTCTCCATGAACCTTGAAATGAAACTTACACAAAACAGTATGTCTGGCCTTGTGATTGTTAAATACATAAGGCTGCCAACAAGTCTTTTATACAAAGTTGGATTTACATTATATCCTTTGTCATCCTTACTCAATTTCAAACCTGTGACAATTGGTGTTGGTGCTGATTTGCAATTCATCGTATTGAACCTTTTCAAGATATCACTTGCATACTTTACTTGAGAAATGAATACTCCATTTTGATTTTGATTGACCTCAATGCCTAAGAAGTATTTCATGAGTCTCAAATCAATCATTTCAAATTTTTTTTTCATAGCTTCTTTAAATAATTCAATTGATAAGTCACCTGTGAATATCAAATCATCAACATATAAACATACAATTAGAATTTGACATTTTTCATCCATCTTTATGTACAATGTAAGCTCACTGCTGCACCTATCAAAACCATTTTGTTAAAGATATGAATCAATTCTATTGTACCAAGCTCTTAGGGCTTGCTTGAGACCATACAATGCCTTTTTCAGTTTGTAGACTTTATTTTATTGACCCAAAATCTCATATCCGTGTGTTTGTTCCACATATACTTCTTCCTCAAGATAACCATTCAAGAATGTTGATTTTACATCCATTTGATAAACATGTCATTTGTTTTGAGCTTCTATGACAAGTGTCATTTTTATAGTGTCTAATCGAGCTACGAGAGAAAATGTCTCATTGTAATCAATTCCATGTTGTTGTGAATAACCTTTGGCAACTAGCCTTGCCTTATGTTTTTGCACATCACCATTTCCATTCAACTTAGTTTTGTAAACCCACTTTACTCCTATGACCTCTTTTCCTTTTGGAAGACTCACTAACTCCCATGTTTGATTTTTTTCAATTGCATCAATTTTTTCATCTATTGCATATTCCCATTTTTCATCTTTAATTGCATCTTCAAAATGAATTGGGTCATCTACTTGTGAATATAAGCATAAAGAGAAATTGAATCAGCATTATTCTCACCTTCATTTTGCTCATAAATGTCTCTAATAGTTCTGATTTTTTATCTCCTCAAGCTTGCCAATGTAGGATTTGACATGTCACTTGATGTAGAACTGGTCGAATGTGGACTTGATGGTCCAACACTTTGATGGCCACTTGTAGATGGTGTTTTTTGTCCACTTGTGGGAGTGCTTAATTGTATACATGAGACTGACCTTACACTTGATGATGGTGTCACTTGTGGACCACTTTGTTGAGCTTGAATGGGTGTGGAAGGAGTCACATTTGAAGGAGTATTTGCGGGTATAAGAACTTCATTTTCCTCTTGTGGTATGCTTGTTGTTATGTTAATTATTTTTTCTACACTTCCATCCCATACTTCTTCTTCTATGAACTGCACATCTCTATTGATTATAACCTTCTTTGTTATTGGATTATACAACTTGTAAGCCTTTGATTCATCACTATATCCAACAAATATATATTTTTCTCTTTTGTTGTCTAATTTTTTTTCTTAATTCATTCGGCACATGTGTATATCTCACACATCCAAAAACTCTCATATGAGAAACACTATGTTTTCTTCCACTCCATGCTTCTTCTGAAATCACATTCTTGACACTTTTTGTTGGACATCTATTTATTATATAAGTTACACATGAAACAGCTTCACCCCAATATTCATTTGACAAATGCTTTGCTTTTAACATGCTTTTAGCCATTTCCATGATTGTTCTATTTTTTCTTTCAACTACCCCATTTTGTTGAGGTGTGTATCTAGTTGTGAATTGCTTGTGAATTCCATGATCTTTGCAAAATCTTAGAAAATCATTTGAGATGTACTCACCACCTTTATCTGTTCTCAAATCTTTGATGTATTGACCACTTTTCTTTTCAACAAGAGCTTTGAATTGACAAAAATATTCAAATACTTCACTTTTATGCTTAAGAAAGTAAACCCATGTTTTTCTTGAGTAATCATCAATGAATGTCAAAAAATAAAATCTTCCACCAATTGAAGGTGTTTGCATTGGTCCACACAAATATGAATGAACAATTTCTAAATGTGTTTTTGCCCTCATTGACTTACTTGTTGTAAATGATTCTCTATGTTGTTTTCCCAAGATGCACCCTTCACATACTCTTTCTGATTTTTCTATTAAAGGCAATCCTTTCACCATGTTTTTCCTATGAAGCAATTTTAGACCTCAAAAGTTTAAATGCCCAAATCTTAGATGCCAAAGCCAATTTTCATCTTTTATTTTTCTTGAAATATTGTTTGAGTGACAACTGCAAGTTCTCTTTTACCCTCTTGTGAGTTCATTGCGAGGCATGCTTGAGAAAAATCTACATTTAAATCGGCTTAATCTTTAAAGGAAACATTCTATTGTTTGTCATTTGAACCTTGGCAATGAGCTGATTACTTGGAAATTTATCTAAAATTGTGCACTCTCCATTTTTAAAAGATATTCTAAACCCCTTTTGAACAAGCCGGCCAATACTCATCAAATTATGCTTTAAACTAGGAACAAAATAAACATCAGAAATATATTTCTTCTCCCCCTTCTTAGTTAGAATGTTGATGTCCCATTTTCCTTTGACTGCTACCTTATCGTCATTCCCTAAAGTGACATCAGATTTTATATTTTCATCCAAGCTTGAAAATATTTCTAAATTCCCTGTCATGTGGTTGCTATAGCCTGAGTCTAAAAACCACACATATTTTTCATTTTCTTGTGCTACATTGCAAGCCAAAAACATTGTGTTTTGATTTGATTTTTGGTTTTGATTTTCTTTTGTGAAATTTGCATTTTGTTTGTTAAAATCATATTGCTTCTTCCTACTTTCATTTGAATAATGCCCATACTTTTTGCAATAGTGACATTAGACTTGAGACTTGTCATACCTTTGGCCTTGAGGCTGATTTTGAGTTTCATTGTGACTTGGGTGTTGACTGCTACCTCTTCCACTTGAGTTTGATGGGCTGCTTCTTCCACTTCTATATGAATTTCTTCCTCTACCTCTTAAATTTGTTCTTCCTCTACCTCTTCCATGGCTGATTAAAGCTTGTGTCTTGAATGCATGCTCCAATGATGAACTTGTTGACCTACTAAGCCTATGCTCATGAGAAATAAGAGATGCATTAAGCTCATCAACTGAAAATTGTGAGAGATTCTTTGTCTCCTTTATGGCCACAACTATGGATTCAAACCTTGCAAGTAAACTCCTCAAAATCTTTTCAACAATTCTTCTATCTTCTAATGTCTCACCATGAGATCTAATTTGATTGACTAAACCCATAACTTGTGTGAAAAAAGAGTCTATTGAATCTAATTCCTTCATGAAAATTGTTTCAAAATCCCTTCTTAGCATTTTTAGCTTTGTTGTTTTCACCTTTGTCATTCCTTAGTATGTTGTTTGGAGGATATCCCATGCTTGCTTGGACTTAGTTGCTGCTGCAATCCTTGAAAAAATACTCTGATGCACTGCTTGAAAAATGTAGAATAGAGTTTTTGAATCCTTCTTTTTATTATCTCTCAATAAATCATTCTTTGTCTGAATTAGAGCAATGTATGTTGCTGCATCAACTGGTTCTGGGTAACCATTATCATCTAGATCCCAAATATCTTGAAGACAAAAGAGTGTCTTAATTGTTATGGACTAATAATCATAATTTTTCCCATTGAACTGTGGGATTTGAGAATTTGTAAAACTTGTGTTTGCCATTGTCACTCTTGCCTGAACAGCTTTCCTGGAACTCTTAGCTGCTACTAAATATTTCCTTCAACAACTCTTTTTTTGAGAAACCTAAGGCTCTAATACCACTTATTGACAAAGGCAGGGGAATAAGAAAACAGAGCATTAACAAAGAATAAACATCAAATTCTTATTTGATATATTTGCATATATAAAGACATACAGAAAATATTTCATTATCAAAAAATTTTGTGTTCTCTATTCTGCAACTTTATATTAAAGATTACAAACTTAAAAAAGCTGTCCCAAATACATCGAATAGGCCCAGATAAAAGAAGACCAAAAATAATTAATTACATATAATTAAAGTTGATTGCACAGCCAGCAAAAAAGAGTCTACGGCAAAATATTTGCATGTAAAACCAAAATAAAAAATAGCTCACGCAATGCCCAAGAGAAATGGACAGACTGGAAGAAGTGACTTGGCACGTCAGAGAATTACGAGGAAGTCGTTGCGATTATTCCAACAAAACCTCCTTTTACCGTTGAGAAACTACACAAAATTTCAAACCCCATTCTGCTTTTGTTTTGAATTATTGTTTACAGCTTGTTTTAATCTTTCATGACGTGACAGCCTTCACGTAATTATTAAAGTTTAATACCGATGTCCTAATCTCCTGTGTCCTCTCGAAAATAATTGAACTTGATAACAATGTCCCATATCTCCTGTCTCAAAACCTAATTCACGCAGTGAACTTTCTCAGATTTTTGTTCGAGGTGGTGCAGAAATGTCAGTCCTTGTTACAATGGGTGTATTCATGAACATAACGTTTTTTACAATGTGTGTTATACTGGTAGAGGCCGGCACAATTTTTCTTGACTACAATTCTACTAAAACACCTTGGAAATCATATGAGCCGTCTCCCTCCAGGCCCCAGAGCTATTCCTAGAATTGGTCACCTTCATCTTCTCAAAGATTAAAACAGGGCAATTCACCAGATTCTAAATTCACTCTCGTCAATCTATGGGCCTATTATGCATCTCAAATTTGGTAGATGCCCTGTTTTAGTGATAAGTTCTTCAGATCTTGCCAAAGAATGTTTTACAGTAAATGATAAGTCATTTTCTTCTCGCCCTCGGCTTGCACATGCCCAGCATTTGGGCTACAATTATTCTATACTGGGTTGGGCTCCTTATGGCCCCTGCTGGAGAAATGCTAGAAAAATCTGTGTACTTGAGCTTCTGTCTTCCAAAAGAATCCAATCGTTTAAACCCAAGAGATTGAAAGAGATTTGTAGGGCAGTATATTCCCTGTTTCAACAGTCACAATTGCAGAGTATTGTGAACATGAGAAACGTTTTGTCCCAATTGACTTTTAGAATCCTGATGGCTATGATCATAGATGACAGGTATTTTGGAGAGGAATTGGGGATTCCGGTAGATTTGGTTACACATCTCATTAAAGAGTCATTTCTCCTGGAAGGAGTGATTTGTATTGGGGATTATCTACCCTGGTTAAAGTGTCTTGATTTGCAGGGTTTGGAGAAGGCAATGAAGAAGGTACATGGGAAATTAGACTTGTTTTTGCAGAGAATTGTGGAGAGCCATAGGAAGGGGTCAAAAGAGGAGAGACTGACGGAAGACTTTGTTGATGTGCTCATCTCGCAGGCAGAGGAGAACGGGGAAGCGATTTCAGATAAAGATGCATTTATAAAAGCAACTGCAATAGTAAGTTGTTTTAATTTTGTTGGTTTTGGCATTTTGGGTTTCTAAATTCTTGTTATTGTGTATAGCTTCTGATAACAGCTTTGTCAGTTTTTTTTTTTTAACATTTGGATCTAATTATATGATAGATAATCCAAACTATATGATAGATATCAGAAAGAAGAAAGCAAGATAAAAGAGCATAATAAATTAGATACTATATACTAGAATAGTGTCGAGACTTATTATTTGATTTATATTAATTTATATTAAGTATACACTAGAATAGTGTCCAGACTTATTATTTGTTTTATATCAAGTTTAAGGATTTTAAGAAAAAAGATTATACCTATATTTTCTTAAATCTACAAGGGCGCATTAATTCTAAAAATTAAAAAAGTTAAGATACATTATAAATAGACAATTAGAAAGAAGGAAACATCCAAATTCATAAACACGGTATAATACTTGTTCCTCCAAGAATATCAGAAATTAGTTTTGTACTTATTCTAAAATTAGAAAAACAATAATTTCAATACAATAATACTGAAGTTAACTAAAAATTATATAAAGAAAACCCATTTCATAGCTGAATAACCATTTTTAATTTTAATATCAACGTTAATATAAAGCTAATTTAACTAAGATCGAAAATCCTATGCCTCAGAACAACCCTTCCGAACCCTCACATTGGGAGGAAAAAGAAAGTGTCAAAACTTAGACAGCTGATCCAGACAAATTTGAACTATGTTTTTCCTTTCTCTCCAATATTTTGGCTTATGAGTCTTACTTCTTATTTGCATGCCAGATGGTTGAGGAGGATTAATGTGATTCCTCTTGAAATGGCTGAGAATGCTCCCTCTAATCAAACCAGTTTAATGAATAGTACTTTATCCAGATCCTTTTAACTTTCCAAATGAAATAAGTCTTAGGATGTGCATCAGAAAATAGGAAGCTAGCTAAACATGATTAGGGGCTTAAAAAAAATTTAAAATAGTATAAAAGTATTATTAAGTTGTATCAACGAAGGTGATAAGAAAAGGTAAGGCAATGTAGTGCATCCAAGGAATAAAAGCAATGAAGAGGTGGATGATGGTAAAAGGAAAAAGAATGAAATGTGTTTTTATAGTTATGATATTAGGCTATTTGTTTTTGGGTTTATAGATGGTTTATAGGAATATGGGGCTGCTCTATATTCTTTACAGAAGCTACATAACTGTACTATAAATGAAACTACATGCCTTATCTACTGTGAAATTTAATAATAATAATGTGATAAGAAATATTAAGGAAAGGGTCCAGCATGAATTCTCAGATTAAGGGGAGATGCCTATCTTATTTAGATTCTTTTCTGTACATTAACTTTTCAATTTGGCTTAGATTTAGAAGTTACATGCCTATGAGATTGATAATTTAATAATGAATTATGCTTACAAAATTAGAAGAGGCATCAAAAGATAACTTGGCTCTAGTTTTGTAGAAGATCATGACTTAGGTAAATAGGCATACCAACATCAATTTAAGATATAAATTCTTGTTATTCTGTATAGTTTCTGGTAACAGCTGAATGAGTTTATTTCTTTCATGTTTTGGATCAATCAACATGACCTCTCATCAAGAAGAAGAGAACAATACAATAGAACATAATGAATCAGATACTTCTTTAAATAGGCGGCTGCTTAGCTCTCTACAAAAAGCACCAAAGACAAAAAATTGTTAAATTCTTTTTTTAAAGATTTGTTAAAACACAATGATAAAATATGCAGATCATGAAGAACAGATGGTGAAAATTTCATGAAAATCTGTTGTGTTTTCTTTTTTTTGCAATTTGGTCAACCGTGCATTTTGTAGGAAGCTTAGCCATGTCCCTTTAAATAGTGGTGAATCAGATACTATACTCTAGAATAGTGTCCAGACTTGCTATTTGATTTATTTTTGCATTAGACAATTCTAAAAATTAGATTATGCCCATTGTTTCTAGGATCAGCAAGGACACATTAGTTTTAGAAAATTAAAAAATTTAAGATTGGAAATTGAAAATTAGAAAGAAGAAGGAAACCTCCAAACCCTATAAACATGGTATAAATATTTGTTTTTCTAAAGATAACATATACTTTTGGGTATCAAAAATGATCTTTGTCCTTATGATAAAATAAACTATTAAGAAAATCTTGATACTAAAATTAATTATGATAGAATACATAAAAAAAGCACTAACAGAATTAACACAAACTAATAGAACAACGTTTAAAAATATTATAATCAACATTCACAAAATCACTAGTGTCTTCTCATATTCCTGACCAGCTTGAATATCAACCATAATAAAACACCTCAGAACAGCCCTTCTGAACCCTCACACCCCTGAAAGTAGAAAATCCCTGTTGTAGGAAACTAATGCAGACAAACTTGAACTATGCTTTGCTTTTTTCTTGCAACCACTATGCCTGAGAATGCTCCCAGGAATCAAATCAGTTTAATAAAGAGTATTTTACCTCGATCTTTTAACTTCCCAAACGAAACAAGTGAAATATCTTAATGATGTGCGGGGAAAAAATAGGAAGGTAGCTAAACATGATTAGGGTCATTGAAACATAATATAAAAAGTATAATTAGGTTGTATCAATGAAGTTGATGAGAAAAAGGAATGCAATTTAACGTTTCTTTGAGCCATGAAGAGGTGGATAAAAGAGAAATGTCTTTTTATAGTCTGGTTATAGTGGGCAATCTGTTTTAGGTTTATAGGTTTATAGATGATTTATAATAATTGTTCTTACAGAAAGCATTTAATTGTACTATTAACAAGACGCACATTATAGAATTTGATGGTAGTACTGTGATTAAAAAAAGTTATGAAAGAACCCAGCAGAAATTCAAATATTAAGAAGAAGTGCCTGCTCTTTATTTGGACACGTCAACTTCTAAATTTGTCTAAGATTTATAAACGTAGATTCATATACTTGCAAAACTGGATATTGTCACATCTTTATGGATAAAAATATTTGAATATTCCACATACGATAATTGATAATTTTTTGCAAACTTCTGATTGTATCTCTTATTCTCGTTGCCTTGTAGAGTATGTTAAATGCAGGAACTGATACGTCTTCAGTTACACTAGAGTGGGCATTGTCATTGTTAATGCGACATCCCCAAGTAATGAAGAAGGCCCAGGATGAAATTGATTCTAAAATTGGACGAAACAGACTGGTGGAGGAATCAGATATAAACCAGTTAACATACTTGCAAGCAATAGTTAAAGAGACTTTGCGTCTTCATCCATCTGCACCTTTGCTTGTGCCACACAAATCTATTCAGGATTCCATTGTTGGAGGCTATCATATTCCTGCAGGAACAATATTGTTTGTAAATGCATGGGCAATTCATAGAGACCCAAAAGTGTGGAATAAGCCATTGGAATTCATACCAGAGCGTTTTATGGAGAAAGAAATAGAGATAGATAACATAATGAGAGGGAATGATTTTGATCTGATTCCATTTGAGGCAGGAAGAAGAGGATTTCCAGGTGCTTCTTTAGCAATGTGCATTGTACAAACAACTCTGGCAAGGTTGTTGCAGGGCTTTGAATGGTTTGTTCCAGATGGAAGAGTCCTCGACATGAATGAAGGGGTTGGCATAACAATGCCAAGGGCAATGCCTTTGGAAGTTACCATCAAGCCTCGTCTTTCCCATCAGCTATACCAGCAGCAAGGAGTACCCTAGTTATAGAACATCAAACTCTCGTTTTTTCTTCATGGTCTGAATGTAGAATAAATGAGAGCATTCCATGGTTTAGATCATTTTTATTTTTAAAGGAAAACATATGTATTTTCTTTTGGTAAGGAACTTTGTAGAGGCCAATGAAGTTGTCATTGTAAGTACTAAGAATATCATGATATTCTATTTTTTTAGATTTTATGTACGCTATTGAAACGTATTTAAATGTTTGAAAATTTTATTTTAGAGAACTATAAAATTAAGTTTAAAATATAAGATAAATTTTTGCCAAGGTCTTGTCAGTTTAAGGGATCAATTTTTGGAATTTATTTTTGTTATTGTTAATATGTTTATTATTCTATTTTATGTATATTTTGGACAATGTTATATATATATATATATATATATATATATATGGATCAATTTTTGGAATTTATTTTTGTTATTGTTAATATGTTTATTATTCTATTTTATGTATATTTTGGACAATGTTATATATATATATATATATATATATATATATATATATATATATATAGATATAGATATATATATATCTATATATATATATATATCTATATATATATATATATAGATATAGATATATATATATCTATATATATATATATATCTATATATATATATATATCTATATATATATATATATATATATATATATATATTGTTGTTCTTTTATTTCTGATTGTTAAGGTTTTAGGATCATTGCAAATGTAATAGCATTATTTTATTGTATGTGTTTTCCAAATGCAACAATCTTTTGCATTTATATTGAGAATGAGCCAAGAAGAGACATGTCTATTCATTAATATGTAATTAATATAATGACAATTATGATTATATAGATATAGATATAGATATAGATATATATATATATATATATATATATATATATATATATAAAGACTGAAATTACAACTAGATTTCCACATAAGCATAAAGCATAATAAGTCGAAAGTCGAAAGACAAAGTCGACAACCAAAACATTTATCACATGTTACATCAAATGAGGAAACATACAGGCGACCAACTCGTCGAGTGTACATTAAGTCTTTCATTCAAAATACATACAATTCATGCTGACCATCTTGTCGGATTAAGGAATCAAATTACAAATTACATTTATACAACAAAGTTATTACATCCAAAAGTGTCAACCAGTTTGTCGATCACTAGATAAAGTACAACATGGAAGATAGAGAAAGATGAGAAGAAATAAACACTGGAAGTATCAACTCATTGGGTTCTATCTCCTGAGCCTTGGACTAAGTCCCTTATGCTTCCTTGAGAACAGAGGTGGGTCCAGGCACTTTTACCGCCCAACCGTGGAGTGGTTAGCTCTGAAAGTGATGAGCTTCCCCGGGGTTCTTCCTGACACGAAGAACGCCCCGTCCCTGCACGAGAGGCCTAGCTTCTCGCTACTAGAAGATTCGAATGGTCTTAGTGCAGCCATGTAACTTAACCTACAAGCACATATGCCTACAGTAGGTTCTATACAATGGATGTAGCAAGGGGTAAAAATAACCATGCATGTCAAAATGAACAAATGCATTCACTTTGGCCAAAGTATTAACCCAGATTTGAACTGGCAGGTAAATAAATGAATTCACCCTCCCTTGTAATCTACATTCAGCACAACTTCCATCAATTGATACTATCCAGATTCCACAAGAAATAGCATACCAAATACAAAATTCAATAAATACAACTAGCGTAGCAAGGTGTGTTACTAGCCAATCAGTCTGTCTATTAAAACTAAACTTAGTTAATGCTTGGAAAAGATATAAATTAAGTAAAGAGTTAAAAACTAAACCAAAAATGAACAGAGCATTTCATCAAATCAATCTCCACAAGGTAATATACATTTCGTCAAACAGTCATCTGACAAAGTAACAACACTGAAATACACATTTCGTTGAACAATTTTTCCACAAAGAACTTGGTGATAGTCAAATTTTCATGGAAAATTATATACAGTAATTTTGATGGCATAGGATTATTGAATGGCTCTGCTGCATTGCCATTAAATTGGTGTTCACTTGCCTCTAATACGTAGATCAGAGGATCATACGCTTGCAGAGTACTCTAGTTTTATGTTAAAGGAGGTTTTATGATAAATACAAGTTCTGTTGTTAATTCACCAAATTTTCCAGTGGCCTCTTTCTTGCACCAAGATGGGATCTTTGAAACAACGATTTCTGTGTCAAAAATGGAGAGTCTTTCTTCGGTAAGAGAATGCAATTTTCTTATAAATGCTCTGGTAGACAGACATGAAAAATGTAGAAGATTGTACAATGCACGTGAGCTGTGTGATTTCAAAATATACTCATGATAAATTTGTTGAGATCTTAGAAACATTTGAAGAAATGCTGTTGGTAACCCTAAAATTCTGCGCAATATGCATGAAATAGATTTGTTGATAATTCTACTGAAACATTCAAATATTGAATACGGGATATCGACAGGATCATAAAATATGTCTCAACGACACAGGATTCATCAACAAGACAGGTTAAATCTAAGTGACTATTAAATTTCTTCTCGATAAACAAGTAGATCGTCGAGATAGTTTAATTATAGAAGCCCTCGGAAACTCAAAGAGGTAAAGTTACGATATTGCAAAGCTATAAGTTCAATAAAAGAGGTGAAAAGAGTATAAAGGCAATACAGCGAAATTAACACTAAAGTTTGCATTTTCCAAATTGATGAAATTATAGGTAAAGTGATATTCCTAATGCTCTGTCGAACAAAAAGTTGCTCAGAATAACTATAAGGTGATGAAGCTGTAATTAACTTGTGCTCTGAAATGTTTAAAACCTTCTGTAGAAGCCTTAAAGATTCAAATTAAATGGAATCACAGTTTTGTTTTTTTTGTTTTTTTTTTAAAAACACGCAAAGCAAACATATCCCTTAAAGAAAGAAAAGAAAGCATTCCCCAACCCTGTTCCCATCAAAACGCCCAGAAGCTAAACCAAACATTGATTACATATTTGAAATGCACGATTTGAAACAGAGCATTCAAAGAACAGAAGAGGAACCTGTTTTGGATATGGAGTCTATAGCCTGACAAATGTTCTAACTCCAGTGTTGTGCAAGGTTTTTCTATGAAACTTCTTTAATTCCAATTCCCAAATTTCTCCCAAATCCTACCTAGTTTTCCCATTTTTATTTTAGAACTCCCCTCCTGTGCATGTCAAGAAAAGGTGTTTTTTTTTTTAAATGAAGAGTTTTCTCTGCTTTAATCAGCATTTCCCCCCCCCAAATAACTGAATCTTGATTTACTTCCAGGTAATGAAAGTAAAAGTAAAAGATTAAAAGGACACATAATTATGAAATCATAATTTCTGTTAATACTAATTTCCATCAAATTCCTAACAAATATTAAAATTAACATAATCCAGTTCACATTTAACATTAAAAAACACATAGCAAAACTAATAAATGATTAAATAGTGGTGTGTGTGCGTGGCACTACTACATCTGAATCTGACACTAGGCGGAGGGCTAGACCTCTCTCCTCAACCACACCCCTGTCCACCGACCTGCAACCACTCCAACACTCAACAAGAAAAACTGTCATCAATAATTCACACGATAAATATACTTCCAAAATCAAATAAGCATTCTAAAATTTCAACCATTTACCAATTCCATAGTTACCCAGACATGTTGAGTCATCCAAGTCGGCATAATTCGACTGAATGATCTGCATAATAAGGAGGTCGCAAAACCGGTCATGACAATATATATATATATATATATATATATATATATATATATATATATATATATATATATATATATATATATATATACATATATATATATACATACATATATATATATACATACATATATATATATACATACATATATACATACATACGTATATACATATATACATACATACGTATATACATATATACATACATATATACATACATACGTATATACATATATACATACATATATACATACATACATATATATATATACATATATACATATATACATACATATATACATATATACATATATATATATACATATATACATATATATATATACATATATACATATATATATACATATATACATATATATATATACATATATACATATATATATACATATATACATATATATATACATATATACATATATATATACATATATACATATATATATATATATATATATATATATATATATATATATATATATATACATATATATATATATACATACATACATATATATATATATATATATATATATATATATATATATATATATCTTCACTAGTATTGACTCATAGTGTTTATTCCACTTAAGCTACAAAACATCAACAATCTCTCATAGCTAGGGAGGATAAATCAATCCAAAGTCAAAATTTAAGACACTTGACAACATCAATCATATGATGTAAGAAATAAAGGCATCATCCTCAAGATTTAATCAATAGAAACATAGTCTCAATATGTAGATTGCCTCCATCAGCGATTCTATCCACATGTTCTCAGGTGGATTACCTCCATCGACGATTCTATCCATAATTTCTCAGGTGGATTGCCTCTATCGGCGATTCTATCCATTTGATATCATGAGTATTGGCCTATCAGAATGTCAACACATGACATTCACCAAATACTCTGAGTATTGGCCTATCAGAACATCAACATATGATATTCACCAAGTACTCAATAAGGTATTGGCCTGCAAAATATCAACACATGATATTCACCAAATACCTATCATATATCTATACAAACAACTCAAAGACTGTCAATGACATCTAACACCTAGTTGTTGATTTACAAGATATATCTATGCAACAACTTATAGACCGTCAATTTAATGACATCTAACACTTAGTTGTTGCTTTACAAGATGTATCTATACATGCAGCTTATAGACCGTCAATTTAGTGACATCTAACACTTAGTTTTTGCTTTACAAGATATATTTATGTAAACAACTCATAGACTGTCAACTTAATGACATCTAACACTTAGTTGTTGCATTAATTCATCATGATCTATTTAAACATTATAAATAATGTATATCATGATTTAAGTTATTGTAAGATCATCACCTTCCAATAGCTTCTACAAATACAAGTGATAATCATTTGGAAGTCGTCACTTCCTCATGATTTACATAGGGGACAGGCCCATTAAAAACATTCATGATTCATTAATATAATAATCAATTTTATCAAGTTTACCTCAAAAGTGTTTCACCTTGAATAGTGAACTCCCTCTCAATCAATATGATCAAGATTGTCACAAGTTGACTGAACCATCTGCTCCCTCTGAAGGTCAAGTTTATCAACTTCTTGACCTCTTTTGAAATTCTAGACTCCCTTTAGTCTCAATCATCAATTCTTTTGGAAGCATCAAGTTCTTTCTCCCTTGAATGCAATTTTCTTGTGCTTCTGTCCTCAAGGTATGTCAGAGAGAGATTAAAAATAGCTCACTAAACTATCTCGATCAGAAATAGGTCAATGATAGAAGCATACAATATTTTAATAACCAATAGTATAGCATGAATTAAAAAACTCAAAAATTATGTGCATTAATAAAACATGAAATACTTATCTTTTATAAATTTCAAGTATTTCATTATGTAAGGTGAGCCCATATAGAAAATATCATGCAAATTCAAAGAATGATGTCATCATTCTCAAACATTACTATAACTCTTCACATGAACTATATCTAATATCCAAAGGTTCTATACACTATCACAACCTTCAATCTTATTAGATCTCCCTTCAAGTGGTTAGGCTTTTAAAGAAGGAACCTCGCTCTTTTTCAGATTTTTTTTTATTATAGACCCGTACAAATTTGGTCATAACTTTTGAACCTTGTAATTTCTCTTCAATCTCTCCGCTGAGATTCTTGTAAATTGGTTTATCACCAACATATCTGAAATTTAGCAAAATCCAATGGTGCATTTGGGCGATATGGTCTTAGTACTGAGACTATATTTTCTGAGATAGTCACACATTCACCATCAACAAACTACTCTCTTACATTTGCAACTTGGCTCTGATACCATGTTAAGGTTTAAGGATCATTGCAAATGTAATAGCACTATCTCATTATATGTGTTTTCCAAATGCAACAATCTCTTGCATTTATATTGAGAATGAGCCAAGAAGAGACATGTCCCTTCATGAGACATGTCTATTCATTAATATGTAATTAATATAATGACAATTATAATTCAGAAAATGGTTTTTGGAATATGGCTGAAACAGTTTGGTTCACCTCGAATTCATAATGAGAAGATGGAAAATGTTGTTTGCATATGGATTTCAAAATATTACAAACTTTTCTTTACCCCCAATTCCCATTTAAGTGGAATTGGAATTGATTTTCCAAGTCCACCTATTTAGATGGAAGATTCAAATGTTGGTTATGGGGGTAAATGAGATTTAACAAATCCCTATTCTAGTTTCATATTTTGAACACAAACATCAAAAATATCAATTCCGAAATTTGACAATTTCAATTCCAGCGTACAAAATTAGAAGTTGTACTCTTAAAGACACATGATTATATTATATTAAATATAATTTTTACCCACAAGATGCATGTAAAAGTTGACAATTATTAGTATAAGACTCTTATATTAGATTTTGTGAAATAAAATAAACTATATATAGGATGCATGTAAAAGTTAGCAATTATTAGTATAAGAGTCTACAATTAGATTTTTTGTAATAAAATAAATTATTTATAACTGTATAAAGAAATAAATATTATCATCTTATCAAAAAATTTATTGCAGCATTAATGGGTTATGATTTATGCAAATTATGATCTAAAAATCATCTTACTAGAAAATTTATTACACCATGAATGCATTATGATTTATACAAATTGTTATCCAAAATATTATTACAATCTAATGGCATATGCTGATTTTTTTGAAATCAATAATCTTCTCACATTTAAAATGATATTGGTTGTTTAACATTTTCATTTGTAAGTAATCCATAAAAGTGAAATATTAAAAAGTTGATTGTTATGATATTAAATGAAGAAGAGGTTAAGATTTCCTTTTTGATATCTTTAGGATTCTTATGAGAGGTTGTATTTTTATTTATATAGACATAAATAGTGTTGAGACTTCAGCTTCATAAAAAATAAAAAAAGTTTACTTATATTTGTATATGAGATTTCATGTTAAAAGAGCTATGCATATCTTACATTTGAAAGAAAAAATGATATATATTTAGATTCATTAGTTAAGAGACAAAAAAATAATTTAAAGAAAGTCTATGTTATGTTTTTTTTTTATGAATAGAGGTCTTTTCTATTAATAATATAAAAGTAAAATATTCACAAAAAAAGGGTCAGGGGAAAAACTCACCTCGCAAGTCACATGGCACTTAGGGCAGAAACATACAACTATTCATCGAAAAACCATATGAAATGAGAAACCCTCAAGCTACAAGAGTAGTAGTAGAAGAGGGAGGAGGATCTCTATCATCAGGATTGCCCCAAACATTGGGCCAAAGAGTTTGATCAGGAATGGCCCAACTGTCTTCTAGATCTTCTTTATCCAATTCTCCTTCCTCTCGCCTGGGCGAGATAGCCAGCGCCAGGCGAGGGAACTTGTCTTGATTAGCAAGAACAGAGGTCGAGGGACAAACAAAAGAAGCAACAATGGAAGCAAGCACAGGAGGCCAACTAGAACCCTCATCCCTTCGAGGAGGAGGGGAGGTGGAGTGACAGTGCCATTGGTGTGGAGTCCTAGAGTGCCTGACAGAGGAACTCCAGCTACGACATCGGCCCCTAGGTAGTGTATGGTCAACTAAGAGAGAATCCTAAGGCACTTGAACCAAGTACAAGGGGCATTGCCCCAGTGCTGGACCAACTCCTGCAAATGAGAAACCTCAAGGGCCACTTTATCTGCTTGCACCTAGATCTGCATCATGACATTGTTACAAATACATGCTTTAGCATAAATAGAGATGAATATCCAGAAAACTATGAGAAAAAAGCACAGTGTTACAATCTTTCCATAAGGTAAACAAAATTTCCATCTTGAAAGTATGCCATATCTGGGTGTACTGGGAAGGCATTCTGGGAGAGTCACCAAGAAGAGCCATGTGCCAAGAAAAAGGTTCAAGCCTAAAAGGAGAAAAGAAGTTGTGAATCCAAACCCAGTAATTCTGGGCACGATGACAGAACCAAAAAATGTGCATGAGAATCTCAAAATGACCACAAAAAGGGCATTTAGGGTTAGGAACCCCCAAATGTCAGAGCCAAGCTCCCAAAGGTATGCCCTAGTATAACAAACACCAGGAAAAATGAGCAATTTTAGGCTCAGTGACAGAGTCCCAAATAGTATGAAATCTCCAGCCCCAAGTCTTTTGAGAAGAAGAGAGATGCCAATGCTGGTTGAGAGAATCAATCATGGGTAGATGAGGCATAAGCCAAGAATACCCAAGCTTAGGCTTGTAACTCAGGAATGGCATAGCAGGATACCTTTTCCAGTTTTTCCACCATGGTCTAACCAATTGAATTCCTAGTTTATGTAGGAGTGGGGGCAGGATGGCCGAAACCAGTAAGTCAAAAGTCTGACAATCTAGGCAGATGAGCCAAAATTGAACCCGGAGATCATCCCAGGATCAGAGACTCATAGTGGCTCTGATAAAAATATCTTTCAAGGTTTGAATGCCATGCTTGTGAAACTGAAGAGCATTAACCCCTTGAACATTGGCAAGAGGAGTCCCCTACTAAGCATAGAGAAGACACCACCAAATGTTCTACTGGTTGAAAGAAAAACCATCACATAAACCATTCCCAACCCACCGAAGCCAAGGTTTAACAGACTCCCAGGCTCTCCAAATAATTTTGGTGATAAAAGTACCCTGGATCTAGACACGCTCCTTCATAACCAAAAGGGTTCGAAAGCCAATCCCCTTCCAGGAAGGCTTGTGAAGAGGAAAGCCTCGAGAAATGCAGTGCTGAAGTAGAATTTTCCAAGCTTCATTGCCTGTGAGACACTGCACAACCCATTTGGCACAAAGGGCATGCCCTTGCTTCTTGGTATCAATTAATCCAAGCCCACTAGAGATTTTTGGGAGGCAACAAAAATCCCAAGCAACTCTGTGGAAGCCCTCATGATCAATACCGGAGGCCCAGAGAAAATCCTGTAGAAGTTTCTCAAGCTTCTTGTAGGAGGCTTTGGAGGGAGCCCAACAAGAGGAGTAATAAACATGCATGGCTGCCAAAACCTTGGAGCAAATCTGGAATTTTCCTGCAAGAGAGAGAAGCTTCGTGATCTAGTAGGTAAGCTGCTTTTCAATTTTAGCAAGAACAACATTCCATAGATCAGTAGGATTGCCTTGAAATGCAAAGGGAATACCTAGAAAGTAAAAGATTTCCCCATGTTGAATCCTGGTCCAGCCAAATTGAGAAAGCTAGCGAGGCTCGGGAAGATTCGACTATCTGTAACAGAGGGTTTTGTGCCACTGAATGGCCGAACCAGAGGCCAGACAAAAAATGTCTAAACACTGCAAGGCTGCCTTGATATTCTCTTCATCCTCTGCTAGAGTGAGAAAGGAATCATTAGTGAAATGGCCATTGACTAGCTGTTGGGACAAATCCGGCAAGTAGATTCCCCGAATAGTTCCCATGGAAATGGAGTGAGCAAAAAGGTAGCCAAAACCCTCAGCAGCCAAAACATATAAGGCTGGAGCCAGAGGACAGCCCTGTCGAATGGAATGAAAGAGCCCAAAGGTGGAGGATTGGCGGCCATTGATGGTAATGCAGGCAGAGGCATTATTGAAGACCATTTGCACAAATTGAAGAAATCTGGGACCAAAACCCATAGCGCGAAGCATCACAAGGATAAAATGCCATTCAATACAATCATAAGCTTTAGCAAAATCAATTTTGAGAAAAAGGGCTTTCTGGTGAGACTTATGAGCCCATTCCATACCTTCCCAAATAGCAATGATGTTGTCAAGAATAAATCTTGACTTATTAAACCTTGTTTGCTCAGGTCGAACAATCTGTGGAAGCATGTGCTAGATCTTGAGAGCCAGCACTTTGGCAATGATCTTGTAGGAGACATTGAGCAAGGTGATGAGCCGCCAGTTACAAATGTCCTCTAGATCCCCACACTTGGGAATGAACTTGATATTCCCCCGGTTAATGACATCCCCAAGAAATTGGGTATGAAAAGCTTCAAGGTAGACCTGGTGGAGATCAGGACCAATGGCATCCCAGAGGGCTTTGTAAAACTCACAAGGGAAGCCATCATAGCTAGGGGCTTTATCATCAGCCATGGCAAACACAGCTTCACGAAGATCTTGCAAGGAAATCAGTTGATCACAGAAGACATGCTAGGTAGGGGAGACACACTGAGGCACCACTATAATACATTCCGCAAGAGTGTTCTCACTGGTAGGAGAGCAACCCTGAGTAGCAAAAACCTATTCATAGTGACGAACAAAGGCTTGCAAAATGTTAGGAAGCTACATGAGAAGGGTGTGCCTTTCTTGGATTCTGGTTATGCCTATACCGGTATGCTGAGGATGGAGGGTGGTAAAAAATTCTTTCAAAACTTGGTCTCCAACCTTTAACCAGTGTAAACAAGCTTTGATCTGGGCTCCTCTGGCAGCATGATTTTCAGCCACCTGCTTCTGATGACATAACTTAGCAAGGTTGAGTTGTGGATCCTGGTTGAAAGGGTCTTGGGCTAAGGCCTCGGTGGCAACACGTAAGGCTTTGGTGTTGACATCATAGGCTCTGCGATGACATTTGGCCAATTATCTACCATAGATGCACAAAAAAAGAGTCGTACGCCTGATGGCATCATTCCACCATTGAATCCATCCTATCAAGTGGGTGGGTCTAGGCTCAAGGTTCTAAACCTGATGAATGTGGGCCATAGTAGAAGGATGATGAAGGACATAAGTATTAAAATAAAATTGCATGGTGGGAGGCGTAGTCTTAGCTGTCTTCCAAATAATATTAAATTGGATGGGAAAGTGGTCTGACAAGGTCACATCAACAAGTGGAGTGACCAGTAGGGTTTGGTTTTCAGAAAAAGAGAAAAATGATTGAGCCAAAATCATAGAATGATCAAGCCTTTTATGAATTCTGTCAGAGGAGGCCTTGTAATTAGACCAAGTGTGCCAGACCCCTTCAGAATGGTGGCAGCCCACATTGGGATCAAAAAGCCCTAATTTATTTCGTATGTAGTACCAAGATTCTCTTTCACTAGCTGTCCATCGAAAAGGTGAAAAATCATCCTTGTCAAATGCCATCTCCACCATGTTAAAGTCCCCATAAACAATCTAGGTAGCAGGTGGCAAAGAATCCACAAGCCAATGCCACAAGTGAGATCTCTCAACAACATCATTGGGAGCATAAACATTAACTATGCCAAAAGAATGATTCTCAATAATGAAAGTGACCCAAATAGTTCTTTGCACGGGGTCAGAACCATGGCTAACTAGAAAGAATTCCAACAAGGAGAAAGGAGAGTAACAACTCCACCTCGACCAACCTCATGCTGAGAGCATAGAGCAAGGATTTTGGGCCAAATAACTTTACAACCAGCATCAAGCATGAAACCTAAAATCTCAACTTCCTGGAGGCATAAAATATCCAGATGACAAAAATGCCGACGCAAATCACTGACAGAAAATTTTCTATGTAGGTCTGTCAACCCATGAACATTCCATGAGATGTACTTCATGGAATAACAGTGTCGTCCATTCCATCCTTGTCTCCAAGGGAATCAAAACTATTGGATAAATATCCTATGGAAAAAGTAGGCCCAAAAAAATCCAAAGAAATATTACACTATTTTTCCTGCATGCCTTCAAACTTAGTCTCAGCACGCCCAGAGGGGCTATGAGAGTAGTGGAAAGAAATGGAAGAAACAATCTTAGTGGCTAACAGAGGCATGTGGACTAGAGGAACGGTAGCCTAGGAGTTGGAAACTTCTTTCCCCTAAGAAACATGGTTTGAAACCTCGATAACAGGGGTTTCCACGAAAACTATGTTATCCGAAGGTGGCAGATAGGAAGCTGAAGCTAAAATAGGCTGCTTGTGGAGCTTTTTACAATGACTGACTATAACCCATTCATCTTTTTTTCCCTCATCTTTCTTTCCAGCCTCAGCTAGTTGAGAACCAAAATCCTTGGGAGGAGTCTTGGTACGAGGCACTGCCACAGGGCAGTCCTTAATCTTATGCTCCGCAGATTGACAATGATAACACATGTTGGGAAGGTTGAGATAAAGAACCTTATGGGTGAAGGTGGTATCACCAACCTGAATCTCGATGGATTCTTTGAGATCCCTAGAAAGGTCAACCTCAACACAGAGCCTCTTTTGAGGTCGCGGATTAAGAAAATGGTCATGCTTGACACATATAACCCTACCAAGCTTCTGTGTTATGGCATGGATGAAAGGAAAACAAGGTAAGGGAAGACCAAAGAACTCTACCCATACTGGGACTTTAAGCTTCTTCTCATCAGAGACAAAGAAGTTGCGAGACTAGCGTTGGAAGATTAACAGTGAGGCCCTAAGGTTCCAGGGGCCTTTGGCAAAAATAGCGTCCACATGGGAGGGGTTAGAAAAGTGAAATAGAAAAAAGCCTTTGGTGAGGCTCTGGATACCATCCAGGAAGATTTCATGAGGGATCTAGTTCTTCGCAACCCAATCCTTGAGAACATGTTCAAGAGGGTTGCAACCCAGAAAATAGCCAATCAAGGTATGTGTTTCAAGCCAAGTGAAGCATGATTGAATTCATTAATGGGTAAAACAATATCAGGGTGGGCCATACCTCATGAAACACTTCAGGCACAAATTTTTGGGGACGTTTTCTTGGCCGCACCATTGCTATCCAAAACCACACTAGCACCAACATCAACTGCTTGGTGGGAAGTGGTCGAAGCCATATATAAAGGACTATTTCTCGCAATAACTACGGTATGTGCAAAGGACAAGACTGCAGAAAATGGATGCAAGGTAAAAAACCCTAATAGAGCGCAGAGCGAGCATGAGCCATTTCTAAATCCTCAAGGTCTATGTTATGTTTGATTAGGATTAGATGGACTAGAATACATTTAATAAATTTATATTATACAATAAATTCATATTATGTAGTAAGTAAAATTATTTTACAAATCATAATGAAATAAAGATAGACAATATTTATATCAAAGGTGTTCTTATATGAAATGGATAACCTTCTTTGAATGATCAACCGCTAAGAATGCTCCTCAAGTAATGCAAGAGGATTGAACACTTCTCAACCCTCGCTTATCTTGGCCTTTTTTTGGGCATGACCTGCACAAAATCCACAACTCTTAATGGCAATACTTCCTCTTAAAATGTGTTTCCCACTTCATCTCTCTATCACATAATCATAGGACATTTTTCTACTTTGGCATTCAAAGATTTTGCAGAGAGCTTGATATATTTTAGAGGCTGCACAATTATTGATGTCAATTTCATAGGTCTGCTAGACAAATGGGCAGATCATTATCAAAATATGTACCCAGAAAGTGAAACACATGTAAACAATAAGGAAGCATGGACCTGTGAAGGAGATTTGGGACATAGGGTGTGGATTGGAAAGGCTACTCAAAGTGGTCCCATCATCTTCATTATTATCGATTATGCCTAACTGCAGGTGCCCTCATTTTCTCTTTTATTTAAAACTTTGTAAACTCAAATTATTTTAAAATATTTTACAGATTATATTTTCCAAATAATATTCTATGTTGAGGAAAGGGCTTAGTTACCACCCATGTTCCAATAATCATTTATTGGATTTTACTAATAAAAAGTCTACTGAATAACTATTTAGTGGGGCAATGACTGTCTATTAGTATATCTAATTGTTGAACAAAGAAGTTAGTAATTAGATCAATTGTACAACTTTATTAGTGCCAATAGTATTTCATTACTAGGGGAGAGGGACTAGTAATTGTGGGGGACCAATAGTTGATCACCCACTTGTAAATTCACAAGGGTTTGTTCTGAGTGCCATGACTATTTTGAAGATGAGAGAGAAATTTTCACCATGACTGAAGTGATCAATTGCTTTGACTTCTTCTTCTACCATTGAAAAAATTTGGGGACAAGGTGATTTGTTCATTGTCTAGAGATGTGTAACATATTTTTTAGACTATTTTTACCATTAAATATAAGCATGTAAAATTATGATCTTATATGATGTTTTGACAATAAGAAATATATATAGAATTTGAGACTTATCAATTTCCCAAGACCTATGTCATCCCATGTCATTCTCTTGATGACAATCTTGGACTATTGTGGACTAACTTCTCAAGTTGTTAGTGTGGCTCGTGCTTTTGATTTTACAATCTTTTATTCAAAAAAATTATTTTTGATGCTTACAGATCAAAGTAAACAAGTGTAAAGACCAAATTTTTGCAAAAAAATAAAACATGACAAAAGCCATAAATAACGCAAGGTCGAATACAATTTTCCATATATGCCACTAATTATATAAAATTCTACCAAGATGTCAAGATACAATAAGCACTAATAGAGTTACAAAACATAACATTCAACCATATTGTCGATAAGTACAGTCATTTAAAGAAGTTACATAACATCATTTAAACAACTTTCAACCATTCGTCGATCTAATCTATCTAAAATAACAAGATACAATAAGAAGATAAACATCAATTTCAAGACTATCAAAGTCATAGTAACAAGGTACAACATTGTCAGCAATCCCCGTCTCCTAAACCTCTAGACTTGTTAGCTCCTCTGAGGACTTTTTCCGCCCAACCATGGACTCGTTAGCTCCCCCGAGGCTTACCCTGGAATGGAAACCGCATTGACCCTGCTCGAGGAGACTACCATCCTGGCACTAAAGGATCAGAAGAATATTGTGCAACTATGAATCTATCTACTTATCATTCTTTAGACTAAGCAAAAATCATAAGCATACATACTACTGAAATATATGTGAATAAGCTTCGGCCAAAGAAACTCTTTCTTTCTTTTCTTTCTCAAAAATCAAATAAATTGATAAGTAATATCACATCTAAATTACCCTTCTCTATATGTTACACATCACACTACCATTTCCATAAAATCACCCTTATATAACATCATTCTATTCAAATTTTAGGCTAAAAGAATTATCATATAATAATAAAATCTTGTTTTTGTTTTTTCTAATTTAATAGTTTTGTACCAAAAAAAAAAAAATAGAAATAATAATAATAATAATAACAATAAATCTTTTTGCTTCCTATGATCGCCTGATATATGGGGATTTTAAGGCCCCGTTTGTTTGCAGAATTGGAATTTGATTCAAAACCTGATTATCTCAAAATAAGGTTTTGAAATTCCAATTTTGTCTATTCAGAAGATAGTTTGGACCATTTGGTTGATGCAGAAGATGACTGAGGCAATCCATTTTCTACGTTTGGTTGCCAATTTCAAAATTAGAATTGGAAGACCTCGGTTCCACAATTCACATTGTTCAATTTGGGGGCATCTGGGCATCAAATTAAGATGTGGAAAATGCATGTGATAGGGTTTATGATAGGACCTGTGCGCTGGTGACAAAGAGATCTCCTCCACCTATGTGAAATCTCCAGCAACAGATCCTCCACCTGCCCTATTCTCCTTTGGCAATCTCTTCTAGTTGAAACCCTTTTCTGCTTTTCAATGGCCATGGATCTAGATCTGCAGAGGGAGCTCATTGTCCTCTGATGGCAGGTGGTTCATGAATGGTATGTTGTCCTTTTTATGCAATATATGTTCTATCTTTTCTCTGCTATTCACAACTGAAAATGGAAGCCTCATATTTGGCCATGGCGAACAAATCTTCCGTGCAGAAATGGACCCGACCGGACAATTAAATGGGGTTCACATTTTTTCAAAACCTGTATTTGATTTCAAATTCCACCTATTGGGTAGGAAGATGGTGCCACCCATTTTAGGGCCAAAACCATATTTTGAGTGAGGAAACCTGAATTACAAATATGCGTTTCAAATGATAGATTTGCTGAAAAAGAGGAAGTCCCACTACCAATTTCACCCCAATTCCAGCAAACAAACAGGGCCTAAAGGAATCTCAACCAGAATTTCAATAGCCAGTTATTGTATTAAAACACATTGTAGTCTTAAATGACCTAAGTGAAATCGATATATATATATATATATATATATATATATATATATATATATATATATATATATATATATATATATATATATATATATATATATATATATATATATATATATATATATATATATATATATATATATATATATATATATATATATAATCTGACAAGGACTAGGATGTTCCAGGTTAATAAACTATTTCACCACAAACAGTTTCATTTAGTCTATAATAGAGACTGATAAATTCCCGATTTATAATCTATTAGAAGACAAAAATTCCATTTTCTAAAGAAAGTTTATTTTTGCAAGTCAAATATTAAAAAAATATATATCAAGAAGTAAAGTCCAATCAATTAATCTAAAAAACATTAATACCACTATATATACACTATATATATAGGAGCAAAAGATTAACTGAAAGAAATAGTTAAATGTCACCAAAGACAAATAATAATAAAAAATTACAATTTCTGGATAATGTTCTTAGAAAAAAAATACAAAGGTACATTGAAGTTGGTCTGTGCCTTGATTAATGAATGTGGGTTGCTGGTGAACGGACTGCTCCCTACTTGACTTTGTTTCATCTGACCTTTATTTAGGAGCTTGGAAAATGGACGGATCGGTCAGTTCAGCAGGGAGCAAAAATTAGTGGGCTGAGGCATGCGGTCACAGGACAGCGTGTAAATTTGTCGAGGAGGATTATTTGAACTGTCAGTTTTGTTTTGTTTTTTAAATAGTTAGAACAAAATTTAAATTCTCTAATAAAATGGAAATCTTTTTCTTTAATCCCTTTCTGGTTGATATTTATTTAATCAAATAGAAATAATTCATATTTTAAGAAATGTATTAATATTGAAAATAGCACATGTGTACACATTTTAAATAAATTTCTAAACAATCATATCCATTAACTTCTTTTGAAAATTTAAAATGTCTATGTGCTATGTGGAATTCAACCATATTATTCTAGACACATCCTTACTGAGGAGCTAATCTCCCCTACCTTGACCACACCCCCCTTCAAATCCTATCATGAATTTAAACAACTCAATTTTTTCATCAGTAGGTTAGTCACGAAAATCCATAATCAATTTTTTTTTAAATTGCATAAAATGCACATTTAAGTAGAAATTCCTTAAAATAATTATGAGATCATTAACATAATATCCGTTCCTAACATGAGAAATCATCATTTGGATTAATAACCTTAAATCAATATAGAAGACATGACTCCATTTTTCATAAGAAAAAAATATCCGATCAAAATTCATCCAATGTTAAAAGAAATTATTAAATCCACTAAATCTAAAAAGGATAGATTTTATCGACTTGAGTCGTCAATACGCGACCAAGTCCCACAAGTCATCATAAGGTCACTTGTTACTTAAAACTTAAGGTCTACAAATATCAGTTATGACATCCATCCCCTCTAAGAAGAGACGTCGTCTTGATGTCTTATGAAAATACATTAAATGTTCTCACACCACACACTGAAACAAAGAACATGAACTAAATAACATATAATAGTCTATGGAAGTAAATGAAAAAAAGATCTAATCATATCATTTGCATCTTCCCATGTAGCACTATCAATAGAGAATTGGTCCCATTGGACCTTATACTACAAGATCTCTCTATCACGCACCTAGATGATACATTGGTCAATGATACTGGATGGCTCCACTAACGCCACTCTTGGATCCTGTACTTGTAAAGTATGCCAATCAAGGATATGAGAAGCATATGGATGGTAGGGATTCAATAAAGATACATGAAACATGTTATGAATATGTGCAAGAGCAAGTGATAAAGCTAGTCTATATGCAAGAGGATTGATAATCTCCAAAACATCAAAAGGCTCGACATATCAAGGTGCAAGCTTAGAAGCTCTGCCAAATGATATAGAAGTACTCTTATGTGGCCTCACACAAAGAAACACTTTATCCCCCACCATGAACTACTTGAAGGTACAGTTTTTGTCCACATAACTCTTCTACCTATCGGTGGCTTCCTTCAACCTTTCTTGAGTAAGTTTCATCTAGTCTTCCATCTCCATTAACAAATCAAGACCAACAATGATTCTATCCTCCACTCTATCCCAATTGAGGGGTGTTTGACACTTCCTCCCATATAGTACCTCAAATGGAGCCATTCCTAGAGAAGAATGATGTGAATTATTGTAGAAAAACTCAACCAAAGCAAGGTATTCTTCCCACTTGTATTGCTGATCCATATAGTACATTCGGAGTAAGTCCTTAAGAGCAAGTGATTAACCCTCTTAGTTTGTCCACCTATCTGAGGATGATAGGTTTTGTTGAAGTTTAATCTAGTTCCTAAAGAGGCATTTAAGGTTTTCCAAAACCTTGATGTCATCTATGTGTCTCGATCAGATATTATGGTCTTAGGTACTCCATGCAGTCTAAAAATCTCCTGAACAAATTTCTTGGCTAAATCCAAGGATCCATCCCTCAAACTTCTTGGTATGAAATGAGAAACCTTGGTCAATTTATCAACAACTACCAGGATTACATCATGTTTGCACCTAGTCATGGGAAAACCTTGGAAAAAGTCCTTAGTGATAAATTGCTACTTAAATTTTGGTATCTCATGAGGATACAAAAGTCTAGCCAGATGAACATGCTCAACTTTGACCTGCTAGCATTCTAAACATTGAGTTATAGATTCTACCAAATCTCTGTTAAGTCTAGGCCAAATTTAATGGTCGTATATCAGCAAGCATCTTATTTACTCCTAGATGACCTGCAAATGAAGTGCAATGCATCTCTTCAAAAACTAATTTCCTCATCCCTTCATGTTTGGCAATATGCATCTGAACTTGGTATCTCAAAATACCATCCTCGTCAAAAGATTAACCATCAAAACAACAATCTGTTGGATCATTCTGCAATGTTGATTTGACCAACTCATAATGGTCATCACCCTGAAGGTTCTGCAACACCTGTTCTTTTAGGCATGTTGAGGTAGTGGAAATTTCTATAATGTGCCTCCTTCTTCTTAAGGAATCAACTACCCTATTTTATTTCCCTTGTATATATTCAATACAAAAATCATAGTCACTCAAAAATTCTATCCATCGCCTCTATCTAGCATTAAAATTGGGTTGAGTGAAGATGTACCTCAAACCCATGTGATTTTTTCTCAACTCGAAAAGATTAACCAAAAGGTTTTTTCTCCACATCACACGTGCATGAACTATAGAAGTGAGTTCTAGATCATGAGGCACAGACCTAACCTTGTACTGCTTCAGCTTTCATGACTCGTAAGCCACTACTTTACATTTTTCATAAGTACACCTCCTAAACCCTCACCTGAAGCATCAGTGACAATAGTAAAATGACCATTAGGGTCTGGTATAACTAGAATGGAAGCGGATGTGAGTTTATTCTTCAATAACTGGAAAGCTTTCTCACAAACCTCTATCCACTCGAACTTCTTTCCTTTCCTTTGAAGGGATGTGATAGGTACCACTATCTTGAAGAATCCTTCCACAAATTTTTTGTAATATACCACAAGCCCCATGAAGCTTCTAACTTCACTCACATTCGGAGGTGTCTCCCATTCAAGTATAGCTTGAATCTTTGTAGGATCCACTGCAATTCCCTTAACAAAGATTTTATGCCCCAAATAATGAATTTATTTTTGATAAAATGAAAACTTGGATATTTTTCCATACAATTTCCTATCTCTGAGATGCTCCAAAACTATGTACGCAAGTTCTCCTCATGTTCCTTGAGATTCTTGGAATAATTTAAAATATCCTCAATGAAGATCTCTACAAATTTATCCAAGCAATCCCTGAACACACTATTCATCAAGGACATGAATGATGTAGGAGCATTAGTTAGACCAAAAGGTAATACTACAAACTCATAATGCCCATACCTTGTTGTGAAATATATTTTAGCTATATCTTCCTCCTTGATTCGGAGTTGATGGTATCTAGATCTGAAGTCATTTTTTGAGAACATTATTGCTCCTTTCATTTGATCGAATAGCTCATCTATTATGGGGGGAAAATATCTACTCTTTATAGTCACCTTGCTAAGCATTCGGTAATCTATACATAATAGGACCACAATGGACCTAAGAGCCTTTAAAGAGTCTATAGTATGACATAAAACCCCTTAAGACCCCTTAGTAGGGCCTATTATGACCTATTATAATATAAGACCACTTAGTAGGACCTAGTATGACATAAATCCCCTTAAGATGACCTTTTATGACATAAGTCCCCTTACTATTGTATGCACCCTAAAATGGTTGCCTAGACTTTGGGTCCCCATTCAGCAATTTATCAAATCCCTGAATCAATATTTTCAAAAATCAGCATTTTATCGATAATATCAATTTCCTTTATCAAACCCTATTTTATCATTTTTTATTATTTGCCTTGGGCTAACCATCTTATCCTAAGTCTTTATTTATTTAAAAAGAATATTTCCTCCCCTTTTAATAAATAAAAAACCCCCACTTTTCATCTTATCCTAAGTTGCACAAATAAAGCATTATTCTTATTTTATAAAAAAGAAAAAAAGCACTTTTTGTCTCATGTGGATACAAAAGTCAACCCTTATTTTCTCATTGGAGGACATTTGTGCACATGGATTGCTCCTCTTTCAAGCTCCACCCTTGATTAAATCTTTTGCCTCTTAATCTTCATGGTCCATTTCTCCTCATCTCCTATAAAAGAAGAGCTCTCTTCCTCATTTTCATATATCATTCACTTTTATGCTAATTTTATACTGCCGATTTTCTAGGTCATTTGTAGCTCTTTGAAGACATTCTTGCATTCAAACTTTGAAGACATTGTTGTTGCATTTCATTTAGCTTTCTTTCTTGCTTCCATAGTTCCATTATAATGGCATTCTTAGTATAGACTTTCTTTATGATATAGATTAATCTCACATAGTCTAAATAGGAAGGATTTGTAACACTTGTATTTTCCTTTCATAGATTAGTTGCATTGTTCTTTCAATTTCTATAGACTAGCTTGCATCCTTATTCTTAGATTACTTGCATTGCATTTCCATTTGATTCTTCGGGATATTGGCATTCTTTCCCTTGTCTTCATTTGAATCTCTCATTGTGTGGTTGACTAGCAAGGTCATTAGCTTAATAGCTCTAGCTGAGAGCAATTTTACAATCTTGCAACTCCATACATAGAGAGCTATGGATCAATTTTTGAGACCTCATTCTTGAGTGTTCTTGATTGTAAGGATTCATAGAAGTGCACTACTTTTGTGTGTACATTTTTGGTGCCCACTATGGGGTAGAGTAGATTAGCTTTGTCCTTTAGATTTTGCATTTTCGTCATATTTTTGGCAATTTTTGGACATTATTCATGATCTCTGAGTTTTCTATCTCAGTGTATCATGTGATAATTCCAGGAATATTGCACAATAGTTTTATGTATCCACGAGTGATACTTCTCCTATCGGAAGTATCACCAGCCTATTTTAGAAACTATCGCTTGGTCTCGAACAAAGTATCACCTGGGTATAGAGCAGAGTATCGCTCGAAGTAATATTATCACCCTAGTACACTGAGAAGTTTCGTGCGATAATTCTGATGTCTGCAGTCTATTTTTGTACTCGGTAGTGAGCCTTTTTGAGGTTTTTTGGCTGAATCTTGATTTAGTTAGCTTGTTGTTTCTATTTCCTGCACTCAAACAAAATTAATTTGCATATTTGTACTTGGTTTCTTGCACCTTCATTTGGATTTTGGATCTAAAAAGAACCTCTCATGTGTTTGGCTTGAATGTTTACTTGCTTTCATAGGCACATCTCTTTTATGCTCTTAATGGTGAATGAAAGAACATAGATTTGTTTTTACAAGTTTGTGTAAGTGAATGCTTCTTGGTTTCCAATATCGAATATCTCATTGAGTGATTGGGGGCATGGATTCATTCCTTGTTTACATAGGGAGTTAAATGCACCACTTTGTGGACTCACTCTATGTTTGCTTGGAAAGTTAAATATTCTATTGATTCAACCCTTTTTCATTTGTGAGTAGTATTGATAAGCAACTTTAGAGTACTTTTGATTGATCTTGTTAGCTAAATTAGGTTGTTGGACTCGCTTATTTCTAATCACCCCTCATTTCCACCCTTTGGATGCAAGGTCAGCATTCATACATATGGGAGGGGTCTACTTGAAAAGAGTGTTAAGTGTTCCACAAAGTTTCCCCCTTTTTATGCTTTCTTGATCTCATTAGTTTTCTAAGGTGTGGACTCACCTTGAGTTTGTGTGAGGAGTTAAATGTTTCACTTTTTTGGACTCACTTCACACTCACTTGAAGAGTACTTTTGATTGATCTTGTTGGCTACATTGGGTTGTTGGACTCACTTATTTCTAATCGCCCCTCATTTCCACCCTTTGGATGCAAGGTCAACATTCATACATAGGGGAGGGGTCTACTTGAAAAGAGCGTTAAGTGTTCCACAAAGTTCTCCCTTTTATGCTTTCTTGATCTCATTAGTTTTCTAAGGTGTTGACTTGCTTTGATTTTGTGTGAAGAGTTAAATGTTCCACTTTTTGGACTCACTTCACATTTATTTGAAGAGTTAAGTGTTCCACCTTTAGTTCTTTAAATACTTTTGATAATGGATTGCTTAGAGCTAATTGGATTTTGGATTGTTCTAACCTTGTTGGCCTAACAAGTTGTGGTTGTAGGTGCATTTGCTTAAAATATTTTGCTAAAAGAATGCATGTCAAAGCTTCAAATGCACAAGGGCTACTAACGGTTTTTGTAGGGCTACCCAAAGCATAAAAACCCAATCAAGTGCTTGTTTAATTGCTTTCTTTATTGAGTGCGGCATATGCTAGTTGTTTCATTTCATAGGCACTTAATATCTTGTTGTAGGAATTCTTGGGTGGTAGGAGAAGTATGCTCTTCACCCTTGTGGTGAACCAAAAAATCTTGACCCATCTTTGGATTTTGAAAGAAAGAGGGTAATTGAACCTTTGCTTGGTGTGTTTGGGAGAAAGCTTTGAGATAAGGGGAATATGCTCTTCACCCTTATGGTGAGACAAAATCCTTGAATCTCATAAGTTGATCCATTTTTGTTTAGATTGTTAGAATCCTTTAGCGAGCCTACTCTTGAGCAATCAAGAGGAATGACCCAAGTGGGGAAAAACTTATTTCCGGCTATTCCGACCCACTATAAACTCAAGGCTATCAAGGACACAAAACCTTGGTAGACGTAGTGCTTGTCTTTGCTTGATGTGAGTACTTATGGGATTATGACCATGAGAAAAATGTTGAGCAAGAATGCTTAAGGTACTCTTGAAGCCGCGAGGTCCCAGTCTTTTATGAGGAGCAAGAGGGGTACTACGAATGGAAGCCCTTATTAAGAACCATAGTTAGAGGCCCACCCTATTTTTTCTCTTAGCTTCTTGGTGCAAGGATTGGTCCAAGTGGAATAACCCAGATCACCCCAAGATTACTTACCATATGTGTTCCTTTGGTTGTGTCTTTGGCACTTCCATGACAAAGCCAATATCCATTGTGGGCAACCACTTTGTGTGAGGCAAGGGAGCATCAAGTGTGGGCGAAGTTGTTAAGTATTGAGCCTTGACTTTCTAGGATAGAAATTGCTTGAAGTGTCTTCGATTGTGTAAAATCAGTGTTAACGTTCTTGAACATTCAAACAATCGGTAGCATTCATAAGGTTTTCCATTTTGATATCACAAGTGTTTGTCTTGGAAAAGTTGCTTTTGCCCTTGTTTCAAGTGTTTTAAGACATATTTGATCCCTTACTATTTGCAAACTTGTCAAATTTCTACTGATATTGTGATTGAGATCAAAAACACCAACCCTCAAACTAAAAATTTTGATCAAATAGACCCGAAAATGCACATTTCACACAATTCTAGTCAAGTGTCATGCAAACTAGCAACAGTATCGCCTCCTTTGAGAAGAAATATCGTGCGATAGTTCATTCTTGCTGGATTATCGCCCAACCTGCCTAGAGTCTATCACCTAGTTATTGTGAGGTCTATCACCTGGCTTAAGATGAAATATCACCTTAGTGAGAAGTATCACCTGGTTAGCCTAGAAAGTGTTGCCTAAGGATTTTTTTGCTGTATACCTGGTTTCAGTCATTTCGCAGTTGCTTTTAGTTGGCTAAGTCTTTAGGAAGGTAACTTATCTTGCCACTAGAAGCCTGTCTTTACCCTAAATTTCTATTTTAGCCCTCTAGGGGTAGTGTCATTCGATTTACAAAGTCACCTTGGGAAGAATTGTCAAGTTAGAAGATTATTCCTGTTGAGAAAGTACATCTCTAGAGTTGTTAGTAAGATTCTTGGAGAATTTTAGTACTCTTTTTGTCCAAATCATTTCCATTCAAATTAAATTTTAATTATACAATTTGGCTAAGTCCATCCTCCTGGTTCAAACATGCAAGGATATTGATCCTTTGATTTAAGTACCTCTTTGACAGTGTTGGTAATGCCTTTTGTAATTTCTATCTTACCATCTCTTTTTGGACATTAGAGAAATTTAATTATCTTAGTTTGGTGTTGCCACTTTGAGAGGTCACCTTATCATCAAGAATATTTTTCTTTCATGCCAGTTACAACAAGGTACCAAGTGAATCAAGTAAAATGACCCCTGGTTGTCTTTAATCAGTTACCCTTAGTTAAGACTCATCAACAGTGAAAGGGAAAAAAACCCATTTTTGATCGGTCCCCTAAGAGTGAGTCTGAGGTTTGTTTTGACCCAAAGAGTAATCCCAATGAATTGAGTTCCTCTTTAGCACCTTTTTCATCAAATATGGACATGAGTTATACCTTCACTAGACAACAAAGAGAAGCAATGAATCAAACTCTTAATGACATGTTCCAATGACATAGGGGTGACATGATGTCTGCTAGGTCTTCTTCTGATAGTCCACCTGGATCACCTCCTATCAACACAAGGTATCTAGATGCTCATCAATGAGCTGAAAGACATCATAGGCAAGCTCACTCAAATCCACGGTCACAAAATGAAGACCAAAACAAAGAATCTAGTGATTCTCATATCAATGCAGCTAATGTATCCAGACATTCAAGACAACCTTCTCCACTTAGAGACACCTCACAATACACAAGTGAGAGGTTGAAGTGCATTGAGAGAGAAAAACAAGCCTTCTTGGATGAACAAGTTTCTAAGGAAGAAAGGTTCAAACAATTGGAGGATGAGGAATGAGCTTTGCTAGACATAAGGAGAAGAGCCGCACAAGAAGAACAAGATAGGCTCCTAGCGCAACAACTCCATAATCAATTCAACAATAGGGGTACCAATAGTGGAACCAACTCTCCACCATCTACTCCCTCACCAAGTCCAAGAGCTAAAAGGAGGTCAAGGACCCCATCAAGATCACTTAGTCCTAGAGGAAGAAGGACTTCTCAGTATAACCATCATAGGAGACAATCATCTCCTAGACATTCAAGACAACCCTCCCAATGAGCTCATAATGGCTCTCAACATGGAGGAAGTAATGCCAACTTTGACACTATTGATTTCATGACAATGCAACAAGAACCATCCTTCCAAAAATATGTGAAGAAGTATGTGGAGCAAAATAAGGATCGGTTCTTGGAAAGTCTAATCAATAAGGGTGCAAAATTCCCATACAACTTTGATGTGGACCAAAAGATTAAGAAGAAAAACCCTTCAACTGATGCGGTGATTAAGTAGATGCAAAAGACTATGGAGAAAATGATGGCTCCAAAGAATACCTTCAACTTGGACTCCATATGTCCCAATCCCATTGACCAAAGTGTGGTTATGGTAGATTTTCCTAGAAAGGTTGAAATCCCCACATATGACAAATATGATGGTAGTGGTGACCCCCATGACCATGTACGATAGTTCTATATCATGAGCTTTGAATTTCATCATTAGGACTCCTACCTTATGATATTATTCCCAAGGAGTCTAAAAGGTCAAGCTATGGAGTGGTTTACTAACATTACCCCTCCTGTTAAAACATTCAAAGAACTTGTCCAAAGGTTTGAGCAGCATTTTGCATATAATTTATCAAGGTCAGTCACCATGCTTGATTTGTGTAAATTAAAACAAAATCAAGGGGAACCCTTTGTGACATTTTTACAAAGGTGGAGATGCTTATGCTCCAAATATTCTAGGACCATCCCTAAGGAAGAAAGGATTGATATCATCGTGAGCAATCTAGTGCCAGAACTAAGATATGAAGTTAGAAAAATGGTCTTTAATTCTTTTGACACTATGGTAGAAACTGCATGTTGCATCAAGGATGTTCTAAAAGAACAAGGTATTTTGGCCAAACAAAGTAACAACAACAATGGCCAAAAGAATAACAACAACAATAAGGACAAAAAGAACTCATATTGGAATAAAAATAAGCACGTAGTCAATGACAGAGTTGTTGACTCTCCACAACCTAAGGAACAAGGAGTTCTTAATTTATCTAACGCAGTTCAAGCTATGAAGCTGTAGACATCCTTAGATCAACAAGAGCACAAGCCCAAGTATCAAGATAAATCTAAGTCAGCAAAGAGGCAATTCACTAAACTTGGGGACTCTTATGCAGATATTTTTAAGACCTTGATTGCTCATAATTTGGTACGACCTCATGATCCTTCAAAGTTTCGCATACCAGATCCTAAACCTTATTGGTGGAATGAGAAGGCTTACTGTGTATACCACAATGGGATTGGACATGACATTGAAGGTTATTTTAAACTCAAACATCTTGTGCAAGACCTTATTGAGAATGGGAAATTACAAGTTGATGGGTTGACCACAAACGTAGACCACAAGGCCTTTAAGGAGCCCTTTCCTAACTATGAGAAGGGGGAGGCTTCTACAAACAAGAATGGAAAAGCCGCAATCAATTATACCTATACAGCTGCAGAAAATGTCATTAATATGCTTGAGGTTGTGGACAATGATGTCAACATGATGAGAGGGAATGATCCCTATGACTATGATGTAAGCTCACCTCCAATATTTGATGAAGGACCCATTGTTGTGCTTAGAGGTCCTCAATCTTGAAGGTCATCTCAAGCTCTCAATGTTGTTACTAGGGGTCAGTCCCAAGGTCCTATTATCATTAAAGGTCCTAATTATAGCAAATCTAAGCAACCAGTGTCCAAAAGTGTTCCTCCCAAATCTTCGGTTGGTCCTGATATGAGCTACAACCTTGTTGATCAGTTACAGTGAACACCAGCACAGATTTCCATTTTTGAGCTCTTAGAATTGTCTCCTAGACACAAGTATGTCCTTGAGGATGCTTTGCATGTAGCAAATGTCCCTAATAATATAGATGTCGACCAATTCCAGAACATGGTCAACCACCTTGCTAGCCCACATTACCTTACATTTTCTGAGGAAGACGATAAAGCCTTGATCCATCTGCACAATCTTTCCCTTCACATTGAGGTCATGATCCATAAAACCCGTGGTAGGCATGTGTTGATAGATGGGGGTGCTAGGCTCAATATTTGTTCTTTAAGTCTTTTGAAAAACCTAGGTTACTCAGATCATGCCATTGATACCAGGAAGAAAATTACTATCAAAGCCTATGATGAGGTTGAGAGAAGTTCTAAGGGGTTAGTTGTTCTTCCAGTCGAAATTGGTCCTGTTGAAAAGGACATTTTGTTTCAAATCATCGATGCTGGTCCTCTAGCATACAACATCCTACTAGGTAGACCATGGATTCACAACATGCAAGAAATACCATCTACCTATCACCAATGTGTCAAGTTTCCATACAATGGTGTAGAAGTCTACATACCAAGTGATAGTACCTTATCTGTTAATGCCATTTTAGCAGGGGCCCATGTTCCCTTAAATAGAGAAGCAGACAATTTTGGGGAAACTCTTGAGCAATGTAAGGATAAATTCAAGTCCATAGACCTTGGTATGGGAGGATATCAATTTGACTCCTTTACAAAATTTCCAATTTCACCTAGGTCCTATGGTAAACTGTCACAAGAGATGCATCCCTCATCTTTAGCCATGACTATGTTTGATACTTTTGTAGAGTCTTTAGTACCTATTCAGGATGAGAAAGAAGAGGTGGCTATCAGAGATTGGATATATAGAGAAGAAAAGTACCTACATAATGAAAAAATTTCTCTGTCTCCTAAAACTTATGGGAGAGGATACACATTGGTCACCAACATGGGCTACCCAAGTCATAGTCCTCTCAGTCATAGGTTAGATGCCAAGGTTGAACCACTCAACCATGCTCTTTTTGGTTGTAGGACTAAGTCAACGGTTGGCCTGGGGTTTGATAATGGAAAGAACAAAGGTGTTCCTATCCTAGCTGTGACGCATAGTGACAGTGACTCAGATTATACACCCAATCTTCAAAACCAGCAAGACATAACTGATGATTGGGTGCCTTCCACCAATCTCCTTTCGGGGGATTCAGATGATTCAGCAGCTAAAAATACAGACACCAAAGAAGGTGATACCCTTCACAATCTCGAAGCTTCTACATCAAGGTATCCCAAGCCTTCTTGGTGTAAACATCCTAGCAAAGATTCAAAAATAGATTCACATGAGTTCGAGTGGGAATCTCTTTCAAATGGAATAGTTGATTTGGACATGGATGTCATCCACACCTATAGTACTCAACCTGATGTGACCAATGAACCTAGTGTAGGACTAGAGGATTGGACTCCTTGAATTGCCTAAGTAGTTGACGCTTCATTTGGTGAGACGAGCCCTAATTCGGGTATCTTAGAGGGAGACTTGACAGATCCTAACTATGCGATCACTGGAGATAATACCTTTTGTATTAATAATGTTGAACCAGTCATTGACCTACCCCTTGTAAACCATCATTTGATTGATTGGTCACAACTTTGTCAAGAGCCTCAGCTCCTCACTTTTCACAATGACTACGAAATAGCTTGCTAACTGAATGCTCTTGAACCCATAGTCTCTTCCACCAGTGAACCTACAACAAGTATGATAGAGCTGGATATTAAGTACCTCAGTCACAAAATAAAAGAAAAGAAAAAAAAGAGAAATGGTTCTGATAGCGAAAACCACTATGTGGCGGTGTCAAAAGCCAAAAAAGTAAAAAGAAAGAACGTATCCGAAGGTGAAAACCTCTTTGAGGCACCTAAGGATGGGGTACTTAATAACCTGCCGAGTTATTTTCAAGACAGGTCATCAGTTCTTATTGAGCCTACAAAACTAGAAAATTTGAATACAGAAGAGGCTGCACAGGTGATTCATCTAGCTCAATCTCTGTCAGTGCAAGAAAAAGAGGCATACACAAAGTTCTTACAAAAGAAGAAAATCAATTTTGCTTGGACATATTCAGACATGCCAGGGCTTGACACTAATCTTATTATGCATCACTTATCTATAGCTCCAAGAATTAAACCAATAAAATAGAAGTTGAGGAAAATGCATCCTCACATAGCTCTCCTTGTTAAGGCTTAATTAGAAAAGCTCTTAGCAGCAGAATTTATTAGAGCTATCGACTATGCCAAGTGGATCTCAAATATTGTTCTAGTTTCAAAACATGATGGGTCCATTCGTGTATGCACAAACTTCAGAGATCTTAACAAAGCTTTCCCAAAGGATGACTTTCCACTCCCTAACATAGACATGATAGTGGATATGACTGCGGGCTATGAGATATACTCTTTAATTGATGGTTTTTCTAGTTATAACCAAATAAAAATAGCTCCTGAGGATCAAGAAAAGATAGCCTTCACATGTGCATGGGGAACCTATTGTTGGAACATCATGCAATTTGGCTTTAAAAATGCTGGAGCCACATACCGAAGAGCTATGACCATAATATTTCATGATATGATGCATAAAAACATGGAGGATTATGTGGATGACACCTTGGCCAAGTCTAAGCAAAGGGATACACACCTAGAAGATTTGGAAGTAATTATAGATCGAATGGAGCAGTTTCAGTTAAGATTGAATCCAAAAAAGTGTGCATTTGGGGTTACCTCAGGTAAACTTCTAGGATTCATAATTTCAGCCAAAGGAATAGAGGTGGATCCCGAAAAGGTTCAAGCCATATTAGATATGCCACCTCCTAAGAACATTAGTTAGATGAGAAGTCTTCAAGGATGACTCCAATCCATACAGAGGTTTATTTCACAACTTGCAAATAGAGCACAACCATTCAACAAAACATTGCATAAAGAAACCACATGTGCCTATAATGAGGATTGAAAAAAGAGCCTAGATCAAATAAAGCAATACTTGGCTAATCCTCTAATTTTAATGCCTCCTATCCTAGGAAAACCATTAATTTTGTACATCTCAGCAACATAATCTTCCTTGGGGGCATTGTTGGCTCAACTTGATGATATTGGGAAGGAAAGATCCATCTACTACATTAGTCGTACTCTAGTATCTTATGAGATCAATTATAATAGTATTGAAAAGTCTTGTCTTGCGGTAGTGTTTGCTTCCCAAAAGTTGTGACACTACATGCTTTCCCATACTATACATCTCATTGCAAAAATTGATCCTCTTAAGTATTTGCTTGGTAAGGCTGCTCTCATGGGTAGACTTGCTAAGTGGATGATGGTTTTGTCAGAATTTGATATAGAGTACATTGAGCATAAGGCTATAAAGGGGCAAGCTATTGCAGATCAACTTGCTGATTTCCCAGTCAAGGATAGCATGTCTATTCAAGTAGAATTCCCAAATGAGCACATAATGTACATGACCACACGTACTTGGAAAATGTTCTTTGATGGCTCAAATATGCAAAATGGATCAAGAGCTGGAGTATTGTTTATTTCTCCTCATGGGTGCAACATACCTAAGTCTAACAAACTTTTGTTCCCATGCACAAATAATATTGCAGAATATGAGGCTCTAACCAATGGACTTAAGATAGCTATTGAGTGGAATATAACAGAGTTACATGTCTTTGGGGATTCGCAATTAATTATCAACCAAGTGAATGGAGAATACCAAACTAAGGATGATAAGCTGATCCCTTACAAAGGGATGGTTGATTCATTGTGATGCTATTTCACATTTGTGACATTTCAATAGGTCCCTAGAGCCGAAAACAAGGCTGTGGATGCTATGGCTACATTAGCTTCACTCCTTCAGTTTGAACAACACGAATCAAGATTTGAATTCCTAGTGGAAGAGCTACACCATCCCATCTTTGACTCCTCTGAAAGCCACATCATTTGTACCTTGGTCACTCATGAGTCTTCCCATTATGGTGCTATCTATTCATATCTTCATGATGGCATCATTCCCGAATCCTTTAAATGCTTTGAAAGAAGAAACCTTGTCTGTAATGCCTCTCCCCATACCCTTATCTCTGGTGATCTATATAGGAGGGGTTTAGATGGGACACTTCTTAGGTGCTTGGAAAAGGATGAGTCCAACCAAGTGTTAGTTAACATTCATGAGGGCATTTGTGAAGGACATTCTAATGGTCTTGCCATGGCCCAAAAGTTGCTTAGGGTGGGGTACTATTGGCCCACAATGCAGATAGATGCTATAGCTTTTGCCAAATCATGTGAAAAGTGTCAAAAACATGGAAACCTGATTCATGCTCCAGGTAGGGAGCTTATTCCTTCTATTTCTCATTAGATATTTTAGCGTTGGGCCTTTGACCTTGTTGGGCAAATTCATCCCAACTCATCAGGTGGACATAAATTCATTATTACTGCTACTGACTACTTTACCAAATGGGTAGAATTCTTTCCACTATTTGTTGCCTCGGGAAAGACAATCTCTTTGTTCATATTGAATCATGCATCATTTGTCAGTTTGGGATACCTTCTGAGATAATCATTGACAATGGAGGTCAGTTCAAAAATAAAGACCTTACACACCTCTACAAAAAATTCAAGATAAAACAACATTGGTCCTCCATTTACTTCCCACAAGGAAATGGAAAAGCAGAGGCCTCTAATAAAACCATTCTTAAGATTCTCCATAGAATAGTTCACAAGAATGGTCGAGACTGGCACTTACAGATCAATCCAGCCTTATGGGCCTACAGAATGAGTATTCATACTCCCACAGGGGCTACTCCTTTTGCCCTCACTTATGTTGCTAAAGCAGTATTACCTTTAGAAGTTGAGATTCCCTCACTTAGAGTCTCTCTCAAAGACTTGATTACAGATGAAGATTATCGTGCCATGAGATTGCAAGAATTGGAACTTCTTGATGAGAAACGTAGAACATCTTTTGATCACATGAGAGTCTACCAAAAGTGTATGTCCAAAGCATTCAACAAGAAGGTTCGCCCTAGAGAATTCCAAGTAGGAGTTCTTGTCCTAAGTGAGAATCCTAAGAACCAACAACATTGAGAATAAAAGGGCAAATTTGAACCTAATTGGCTTGGACCATACATTATTACTGCTGCTTTTGGGACAGGTGCTTACTTGCTATCTGATGAATAGGGGGAACAGCTCCCTGATCCTATTAATGTTTTGCACCTCAAGAAGTTCTATCCATGATGCCTATTCAGCTTAGGGGCATCCTTTGTACATATTTTATGATCCTGAGAAAATACCAAAAAAATTCATATATGATGCTGAAAAAATCCTAAAAAGCATATAAAGTCCTAAAAAAATATAAAAAAATCAAAAAATGCAAAAAATTCAAAAAAATAGAAAAAGTGCCTTGGTGAAAACCTGGAAACAGGGGCCTTGGTAGCAAAAATACAAAAAAATTAAAAAATAAAAATCTCCAAGTGGTGAAAACCTAGAAACGAGCGCTACTTGAGGCCTTTGCACCCTTGTCTCTTAGCATGTGTCCTCAACACTTAACCATTCTCCATCATGCCTTGACCATATTTGACTTGGTCTAAACTTGGTCTTTATTTTTGTCTGGGGCATACCTGTTAGCATAGGTCCTTTAGGTGCATTTGTCTCTTGGGGCATTTCACAAACAGGTGTTTTTCAACGCCACCCCAAACAATATTTTTCAACACTACCCTAGCGTTGAGAGTTTCTCCACACTTATCAGATGTCTTACCCACTAGTCTAAATATGATCTGATATCACTCATTAGCAAATTTGATACTCAAAGTTTGACTCTATGACCAACACACACGCACTTAAACAATCAACTCAATTGAGCTATGTTGACTTTATTTTTCTTTGTGTGTTGTCTATGAGGATTTTTTTGATGAGTGGTCTCTCCCTGAGAAGTTTTCGATGATTCATAGCTAGAAGACTAAGGGTATGAGAACATGTTTTACTTCTTTATCTGCTTGTGGGTATACTTCGTTGATCCTAACTGTCATGAGCATTTATGCTGGTCTTACTTGACACTAGGAATCAACAAGGTATTATCCTTGACTATTTTGTGAGTGCATGCTTATAGCCATCTTGACCTTCTTATGTCCTGATGCAAGCATAATCTCGCTATAGTAAACTTAGGTAATCTCACTGCACTGGTCATCTTGACCTACATGTCTTTGGTGCCTAGGTGGGATTCCCACATTCTATCTGATATAGATCATATTCATATACCCATAGTCATACTAGTGTGTATTGTATGATCTTATGATGCTACCAATAAAATCTCGATGATGATAATTAGATGTCTATAAGCGTTGTGACCTTGCAAGTCAACCACTTTTCGTAGTAGCTTGCATTTTTAGGGTCATGTTAGATTAGTTTTGCATCTTGCATATGGAGAGAGCTCCCCTTTTCATCATTCATAGACTAGTTGATCAACTTCACTCACCTTTCAATCTTTCTCGATCATGTCTTTCACTTCTTGTCTTTCATATCACACCTTTTTCACCCCTTTTATAGCATTTTAACTTTTTGACCTAATTTTCAAAATACCTCAAAATTGCGTGAAAATTGCACCCCTAGCTAATTTCGACGTCCTGAATCTATTTTCAGACTTGAAATTAAAATCTAAGTTAATCTTGATAGTCAAAATCACATTTCAAAACTTCACCCTCATTTACGCAGTTGGCTGACCATTCGAGGCCTGATCCTTCGACCTTTGTTGGGGCATCTTCATTTCTTCACCCCCATCTCTTTCAAATTCCTAGTCTATCATTCATTATCACTCACTTCATTTCTCTAAGGTTTGACTTAATTTTTATCCTATATCTTTCCCAGTCAAACCTAGTCAACCTGGGGCATGTCTTCACTGCTTGATGGTTATCCTATTGTCCCATCCTTCGACTATGATTTCTAATGCTTTGATCAATTTTATCAATTTCTTCTTCTCCTCTACCTGATTTTGATTTCAATTCCGAGGGGGTAGTACCTATCAACTTTAATCTTTGATTCAGCTTTATCATTCAGCTCAGCTTGAGATTCTTATTTTTAGACTTGATTATCACCTAGCAGCGACGGTGGTGATTTTATCTTTCAATTTTTATCTCTTATTTTTTCAAACTTGATTATTGCCTAGCAGTGATGGCGATAGTTTTGCCTAAGGCTTGATTCGCACCTAGCAGCGATGGTGTTGGTCTTATCTTTTAGCTTTTACTTATTTTTGTCCTTATGTGTTCCCAAAATGAGCACACATATGAGTTGTTTTGTGATCCCAAAATGAACTCACATTTCAATTCTTCTTTGACTGCATGTGTTCCTGAAATGATCACGTATTAGTCAAAGAGGGGCAAATGTATGCACCCTAAAATGGTCGCCTAGACTTTGGGTCCCCATTCAGCAATTTATCAAATCCTTGAATCAATATTTTCAAAAATTAGCATTTTATCGATAATATCAATTTCCTTATCAAACCTTATTTTATCATTTTTGATTATTTGTCTTGGGCTAACCATCTTATCCTAAGTCTTTATTTATTTAAAAAGAATATTTCCTCCCTTTTTAATAAATAAAAAGCCCCCACTTTTCGTGTTATCCTAAGTTTCACAAATAAAGCATTATTCTTATTTTATAAAAAGGAAAAAAGCACTTTTTATCTCATGTGGATACAAAAGTCAACCCTTATTTTTTCATTGAAGGACATTTGTGCACATGGATTGCTCCTCTTTCAAGCTCCACCCTTGATTAAATCTTTTGCCTCTTAATCTCCATGTTCCATTTCTCCTCATCTCCTATAAAAGAAGACCTCTCTTCCTCATTTGCATATATCATTCACTTTTATGCTAATTTTATGTTGCAAGTTTTCTAGGTCATTTGGAAGTCTTTGAAGACATTCTTGCATTCAAGCTTTGAAGACATTATTGTTGCATTTCATTTAGCTTGCTTTCTTGCTTCCACAGTTTCATTATCATGGCATTCTTAGTATAGACTTTCTTTATGCTATAGATTAATCTCACATAGTCTAAATAGGAAGGATTTGTAACACTTGTATTTTTCTTTCATAGATTAGTTGCATTGTTCTTTCAATTTCCATAGACTAGCTTGCATCCTTATTCTTAGCTTACTTGCATTGCATTTCTATTTGATTCTTGGAGATATTGGCATTTTTTCCCTTGTCTTCATTTGAATCTATCATTGTGTGGTTGACTAGCAAGGTCATTAGCTTAATAGCTCTAGCTTAGAGCAATTTTACAATCTTGCAACTCCATACATAAAGAGATATGGATCAATTTTTGAGACCTCATTCTTGAGTGTTCTTGATTGTAAGGATTCATAGAAGTGCACTACTTTTGTCTGTACAAATATGACCTATTATGACATTATACCACTTACTAGGACTTATATATTATGGCATTATAACCCTTAAGATGACCTATTATTCAACATAATGTCCCCTAATAGGACCTAGTTCTAGATTTTTAAATGAACTATATATACATACATGCATCTAGTTAGATGTTTAGATGCATTTAATTTATGTTCTATATGTTTCCAATGCTCTCTCTCTCTCTCTCTCTATATATATATATATATATATGGGTATGTTCAAGATCATGGTATGCCAAACTAAGCTCTTAAGTGGTAATGCAAATTGAGAAAATCAGGTTTAGGTAAGTTGACATAAAAATTTGAACAAGTTATAAATATTATATCAAAAAAATGTAAGAAGAGAATCTCTAGAAAATTGAATTTAGTTTCTAAGATACTAGGCCTTTTTTGAAAAAAAATTATTCTATATATTGAAAATTTTTAATTTCAATGTAGTAGTACGAAAATTTCAGGAAAAAAAAAAGTAGGTGTATGTCTGACCACCTTAAACACAATCAAAGGATAATATTTTTTTACAAGATTCTAGATATAAGTAGTAGACTAATGTTCGGATGTGACATATTTTTTTATAATTTTTTTCCAAGTTAATAATTAATTATTATTTTTCTTATATTAACTTAGTCTAAATTTTATCAAATTAAAAACTTTTTTTATTTTTCTTGTAGTAGGAAAAGCATAGAATGTGACACATGTTTTGGATTTCAAAAATGTTATACAGTTTCAAAATTATAGCTATTTTTCAATAAGTCTATCAATTAGGACTAGAAAAATAACAATTAGGTGTATGTCTGACCACATTAAACAAAATCAAATGATAACATTTTTTATAATATTATAGATAAAAGTAGTAGACTCATGTCGGGATGTGATGTACATATTGTTTTGTATTTTTTTCCAAGTAAATAATTAATTATGATTTTTCTGCTACAAATTTTCTTGAATATAAAAACTTGCATGTCTGACCACCTTAACTTAGTCTAAACTTCATCAAATTGAAAGAATTGTTTATTATTATTGTATTAGGTGAAGCATAAAATGTAATGTATATTTTAGATTTCAAAAATGTATATTGTTTGAAAGTTATAGTTGTTTTTCAAAGAGTCTATCAATCAAGACTTCTTTTTCACATTGCCATTTTTCGGCATACCATGATCCTACACATACCCATATGCTTATTTTAGTTGCATAAAAGTTTGAATGTTCTAAATTTATATTTTAAATGTTATATTTAATTATAAGTGTGAATTTTCTTCTATTGTGTTTTCTTCGTCAATGTCTGCATCCATTATGGTGTCCTCAATGTTCTCTTCTGAAATTATTATTGAACTTGAAGCTCCAATATTATTTAACTCTCTAATTCTCTCTCTTATTTCTTGTTGATATTTTTCCTTCTTTTCCATATTTTTTGTATCCTCCTTAGTTGTCAAAACCTTCCTTTGCCTCTTTCTTTGTTGTTGTGATCTCATGTTTGCACCAAAATTTGAATTTAAGTGCTTCTCCTCTTGTCAAATACATAACAAGACAAGAAAATAGAATTTTGTATGAGATCATTCCTTCTGTAGATTGGAATAGTCAAACAATGATTGACTATTTTTGGGGGTTCCAAATACCCCTCAAAATCTACAAGTGTAAAGGATTTTGGGTCCCTTCAAAACCTATTTTTACCATAATTAAAAAATTGTAAATGATCAAGATGGTATAAAAAAGTTGGTCACTAAATTCTCCAAGAATCTTTTCATTTCTAAAGATAAGATCAACAATTTTAATCATGTTAGGAAATTCTATGAAACTATTTTTCATAAAAAAATTATAAAAGGGGACAAAATAGATTTAAATAAGGACATTTTCCTACATGAGATTTAGAGAGCAATAAGATGCCTTGAAAAATGATAATTATTTGAGTGATGATGAAATCTTAGCTAAGTTCTACAAGACCAATAAGGAGTGGATCTTAGAATATTTCCTAATAGTATACAAGGAAGAAAAATGTAGAGGAATTCTAGGTAAAGACGTGAATAGGAGCATTATCAAGTTGCTCCCCAAAGAGGGAGACATAGCTCTTATTAAAAATTAGGGCCCCATTACAATTTTTAATGTATCATATAAAATACTTGCTAAAGTCTTAACCTTAAGACTCACAAGGATTTTGCCTAAATTTGTTAGTAATAACCATACTAGCTTCATTAAGTGGATATGTCTCCTAGAAAACAACTCTCATCTTTGTAGCTACAAAACTTACCCCACATATAGTAGAGGGAGAAACAAACACAACAACAACTCCAACACTACTACCCAAACCCAAAGTGACTCCCAGAGCATCAAACATGCCCACAAAAAGAAGAGGGGACTCTTCCATGACCAAAGCCAAAAATTGAGCAACAAAATCCTCTTACACTAGTATAGAGAAAAACTCACCATGCATCCTTAGTATGAATTGGTTGTTGACACAGTAGAAAACAACATAGCCAAGCCAACAAAATTCTCATCATCATCATCATCATCTTTAGAACTTGAAACCCCACCTCCACTCTTGTTCCCTCTCACCATCCCTACTCCAATTTCATAGTCAATTAAAACTCCATGTTTCTAATAACTCAATAATAGACAAATTTTTAATATTGTTATGATTACTAAGTAATTGTTCACTATTTTGATCATTATTTTTTATTAAATAAATTTGAATTATTCAGAAGCATATAATTATAAATCAAAGCAATTTTATCTTATGATTTGTAAGGTTAAATTTGTGTATATAGATTTAACTTTTGACTCAGAAATAATTTGTTAGATTTTTATTATTAAGTTTGTAAAACATCATTTTAATGTATTACTATTTCTACATGTATTATTCCTAAAAGAGTACGTCAACATATTTTCTAGTTTAAATTATATTTCCGACCTATTTGCCATAATCCTATTAGAGGAGTCATAGGTCGAAATCGCTAATTGGCTATGCTGGCGAGAATACACCAATACATTCCCAAAGTGTCACCTAATGAGCTATAACAAATCTTAGAAGAATTGAAATAATAAAAGTGCAATACAAAATATTGGGAGATATCTTGAGGCCCATGTAGTGATTTGACGTAGTCACGAGAGACTTTCTCCCACTAAGAAACAATATAAGTGATCTTACAATTGAGAGAGTTTGTCTTAGAAATCCCCAACAGGTCTAAGCTATTGGTAGAATTTAACAACCTAGATATTTAGTTGACGGTTTAAAGTATCACTCTCATATGGAGAAATGCAAGAGAACTTTTAGATAGGATAAGTTTAGAATTTTATGGATGCAACATACTTTGTATGCAATTTATTATGGGAAGGTGATATTGTGAACAAATGCTAAAATACATTCAACATTAAAAGATATATCATTCTAAATTTTTTAATTTTGTTGACTTTTTCTAGTAAAATTTTGTCAATGGATCTAGTGAATGAGGGGGAGGGAGAGATGATTGGATCTCCCATCCAATATGATTGCTTTTGTAGTATATTCTCTTTCATATGTTGTCATTAAGTAATCTTTGTTTCTCAAAAGACAAACATTGTTTCTACAAACAATGAAAAGGAGAATCTTTTTCTTTTCGTCAAAGAAGACCCTTCTTCATATGTGGAAAAGATTATTGGATCAATGTATATCAAAGTAGGTAAGAGCTTAGTTCCTGTGGAAAAAGTTCTGCTAACAGTATAGATGATATGATGGATGAGAGTTTTTCGTAAGAATGGATGACTCTATAATGGGTAAGTTCCTTGCTCTCACACCTATTATTGATCAAGTTCCTAAATAGGGAGGTTTACATTGGAAGTTGAAAGGTAGCGTATCTATTAAAGTGCTATGTTTTTTATTTATTTTTTGGATTTGTTGATAAGGAATATCTAATAAAAGTCATGATGGAAGTTCCTTGGGATTTTAATAAACAATTTAATTTTTTAAAAAAAATTTTAATAAAAATAGAAACTTGGATTGGATCCTTCTATAGATCTTGGCTTAGTTGACTCTACCTAGGTTGGGTTGTTAGGTTTACCTTTGGAGTTTTGGAACTCCAAAAAATTTCAAATTATAACACACACTTTTAGACACCTCTTGTTTTTGAGGTCACACAACATAAACCTAGCTTGCTATTTTCCTCAATGTGTGCGAATGTAGCAATGAATAATATTCTTCCAACACATATAATATTGAAATATAGATATGGAAGTTGGGCCTAGACCATACTAATTGAAACTAGGTTTGATTTAATTGATATGTCCACTGAATCAAAGAGTAGATTAAAACTAACTCCATTGAAAAATACATTTTCTATTCTGAAATTCTTCTTCCTTACACAATATTGAATTTAAAACATCTTATTTATGAGACAACCAAAATTGGTTACTGTATACCTCAAGTGATTTTCATATTTTATGAGATTTTGTGCAAATTTAGAAACAACAAAATATAAATTGCCATTCAAAAATATTTTCTAGCATTGATCATTAATATTAAAAAAAATCATGTGCCCTTCAAATATCAAAAATTTTGCCGGCCGTGTTCATGGTATTTCCCATCCTAACTCCTTTGGCCAACTTGTCAATGTACATTTTGTTGATGATTCTTTTCTTACTCTAATTGAGAATGAAGACAATATTTAACATTCTTTACAATGCTTGGATATTTTATGCTTGGCTTCTTGTCCTGCCACTCAGTGGCACGATATCCTCTTTTATAGACAATCAGTTCTACCACCTCCTTACTGAATCTTACAATATGATTGAAAATAGATCCAACTTGTTCAAGCATTCTATTTTTTGGGTATACCTTTTTCTTTTCATGGTTCAACAATTGAGCTTTGTAATGTGGTGCTTTCTAAAATTGAATGGACAAGATGGCCTACTGGTTGACCAAATCACTTTATTTGGCGGCTAAGTTTCAAGAATTCTTTCTGGAACACATGTTTCTTACTCCTACTAGTCTCCCTCCAAAGAAACTTATGAAAAGCTAGAGAAGCTTCTCCGTGATTTCTTATGGTTTTCTGATACTCAAAATCATGGCTTTCATCGTGTTGTATGTGAGTATTGCCAAATGGGTGGTTCATTCTATTTTTAGAGCTAAGGCCTGGAAAGTTCTCCTTTGGCACTGCATCTCTTCTGGATTCCCTACCCATCGTCTAGCCTGGAAAGATATTAGGAGGATTAAGGTTTGTGGATCCTTCCAAAACCCCTTGATTAGGAGGATCATATGTATTTACTATTAAGGTTTGGGGAGCCTTGAAAATCTTATGATTTTAGGGTGAGTTCTTTAGTATTGTAATCTTTTGGGCAACTAGAACTTTGTATGATCCATGATTCCAGGCTACTAATTATCTGTTGGTTATTGGTTGCTGCTTTGTAAAGATTTGTATGATCCATGATTTCAGGCTACTAATCCACAACTCTTAATGGCAATACTTCCTCTTAAAAAATGTTTCCCACTTCATCTCTCTGCCGCATAAACAGAGGACATTTTTATGCTTTGGCATTCAGAGATTTTGCGGAGAGTTCGATATATTTTAGACGCTGCACAATTGTTGTTATCAATTTTACAGTCTGCTAGACAAATGGCAGATCATTATCAAATGTGCCCAGAAAACGAAACACAAGAAAATAATAAGGAAGCATGGTCCTGTGAAGGAGATCTCGGACAGAGGGCGTGGATTGGAAAGGCTACTCATAGTGGTCCCGTCGTCTTCATTATTATCGCTTATACCCAACTCATGCGACCTCATTTTCTCTTTTATTTAAAACTGTGTAAACTCAATTATATTTTCCAAATAATATTCTATACTGGCTTAGTTACCACCAATGTTTCAATTAACATTTATTGAATTTTATTAATGAAAAGTCTACTGAATAATTATAGGCGGCGGCTATTCTCCCGAAGGAATGCACCACTAATGAAAAAAAAAATTTCTCAAATCTGCAAAATTGCAGAATTTTTTTTCTAAATTTATTGGTTGTTTTCGATCCAGAATGAGCAGATGAAGAAGAACATATCCTAAAATTTTTGAAAAAATCCACTGCTTTTTTTAATTTTCTAAAATGGTACGGTGGTGCATTCCTTCGGGAGGATAGCCGTGTCCATAATTATATAGTGGGCCAATTACTGAACAAAGAAGTTAGTAATTAGATCAATAGTACAACTTTAATAGTGCCAGTAGCATTTCATTACTAGGTAAGAGGGTCCAATACTTGATCACCCACTTGTAAATTATTTTTTTTAATACTATATCTATATCTATAATTACAAGCTATATTTTAAATAGAAATGATTAGATATAAAAATAATTTTTTTTATAATATTATGAAATCAAAACCCTAAAATTGCATTCTCTATATTTATTTGTTGGGAACAATTATAGATTCTTCTATTAGGTAGTAGTAGCAAGGGTTTGTTCTGAGTGCCATGATCATTTTGAAGATGAGAGAGAAATTTCCACCATGAATAAAGTGATCAATTTCTTTGACTTCTTCTCCTACCATTGAAAAAAATTGGGGACAAGGTGATTTGTTCATTGCCTAGACATGTGTAACATATTTTTTAGACTATTTTTACCATTAAATATCAGCATGTAAAATTATTCAATCTTCTATGATGTTTTGACAATAAGAAATATATAGAATTTGAGGCTTTTCATTTTCACCAAACCCATGTCATTCTTTTGATGCCAATCTTGGACTATCCTGGACTAACTTCTCAAGTTGGTTTTGAAAAAAGCAACAGCAAAAGGGTGCTAGCCTATGGAACATAAAGAAGCTAACTAAGAGAATTAACAGAATATTAATCCAACTTAGAAAGCAGCAGTAGTAGCAGTAGCAGATAAGAACACATAGCATCTACCTCTATCAAAAACATAAGAGAAAAATCCAACCCAGCACAACCGCTGAGTAGCAAACAACCATGAAATAGTTTTGATCAAATCCAGCATAAAAAGGAACATAAGCCACGTAGGGCTAAAAATAGTACTTAAAGTCTTAAAAATACAAAATTTAACAAAGCCCACCCAACAAAAAGGCCTAGAGTCAAACCCAACACCATCTGCAGTCCCGCTTCGATCTAGTCGCAAAGTCAATTCTCATCCCATAAGCATTTTGACAGTAGCAAGTCAGCCCACTCTTCATTCAAGAACTTGAAGATTGTTGGCAAGTTGACTATATTGTTATATATGACTAGATATAAGGTTTTAATTAAAGCAAAAAACTCATATGATGTTTTGGAGTCAGCACACTTAATCACAAGATCAGAATTTGGTTAAGTATGAAAGACTGGACAGTTAGCAGAGCATCAACGCACGTGCGTATGACCGAGTTATGGTATGCACCCTTGAAGATAATCCTTTTGATATGTAATCATGTTCAGTCTAAGAGTGCATGATCAGATAAGTCAGTATGATGAAGATACAGCTAGATGAAGAATCACAGTCAATAAGCGGCAAAACATAACAGAGTACAGGGCCGACTGTTTGTATTTTGATTAGCGCTTGTAATATTTTTTTGTAAAGGCTATGCACCTATTGTATTTAGGTCATAGATATGTTAATATAATAATATGTAAACATGCTTGAGCCAATTCATTTGGAAGCGTTGTATGTAATTAGTTATAGGCCGACTTGATTAAGAATTTTGTATGCACATATAAATAAGACATGCACCCTTGTAATTCGGTATGGCATGAGAAATAGAGATTGTATAAGCAGAGTAGAAGTATGTGAAGAGAAAATAGAATGTGGTAGAGCTTTACAAGAGGCTAAAGCATGAGCGCACAAAAAGGAACTGATCAGAAAAGCAGTGTATCAACACTAGTTCACCTTGTAGATATAGTGTGTATTTGATATCCAGAAGGTTGTAGCCTTCACCACTTGAGTGTGCTCTAGGACAGTGTGTCCCCACCCCTAACAGGGTTAATTGTAAAAGACTCCTAACAAGGTCTAACCCTTGACTAGGTCACTGTACTAAAAGCATTGTAAAGAACAACTCCTAACAGGGTTGCAAGATCTTCTAACAGGGATCATAAAACACTAGTGCAGTTCTTAGTGGGTGTCAATTAAGTTAAGTTTCAAGATAGAAAAAAAGTAATAAAGTATAGAACACTGATTCACCCCCCCTCTTAGTGTTCCCATTTCTAACAATTGGTAGCAGAGCTCTGGTCCTCTAAAGATTAAGTTTAACCACTTGAGGAGATCATGGATAAGGAAGAAATGAAACATTTGAAAAAGAATCTGGAAGCAACTCTTGAAGACCTTGATAGATCCGAAAAAGAAATTGAAGAACTGGAAGAAAAGGTTACTGATTCTCATATAGTCATTAAAATTTTGAGAAAAGACTTGAAAGACTGTTCCACAAGTGATTTGGGAAAAATGGTCAAAAAGCTAAATGAGGAAAACACTTCTCTGAAAGATCAGATTGAAGAGTTGGATGAAAAGCTATTTAACAATCAAGAAGCCTATGAAGAGTAGGTCAAAGAAAACAAGCAGTTAGATGAAGAACTAAGGCAAGCAAACATGAAAGTATTGGAGTTAGAAAATATCAAGAAATAGATAGAATCTGAATTGACTGAGGCAAAGAATCATATTAACAAGTTGCACACAAGCAAGGATCTAATAGAGTCATAGTTGTATGCAAAAAAGGTTAAAGCAGACACCGGCGGTATTGGATTCAATGAAGCACAAAATCAGATCAATGGCATGCAATCAAGAAAGAAAGCATCAGAAGAATCTACAGAAGCTAAGAAGATAGGAAATCATATAGAAGCTAAAACTGAACCATCCAAGGATGAGCGCAAGCTAGTAAACAAGACTTGTTATGCCTATAACAAGCATGGTCACATAGCAAGAAATTGTAAAGAGGTAAGACCTTTTAATGGTTACTATTATTCATGCATTAAGTTTGGTCATAGAGCTATGAATTGTAGATCAAATCAAATGAATCAAAATCAGCAAAGTCAAAGAAGTCATCCTCAGTAGAATGTAAGAAACTCTCAGAACATTACATGTCAGATATGCAATTATGTTGGTCACACAGCCAGACAATGCAGTATGGTAACCCACATAAATGCGTCGAGGAATATCAGGCCTCTAGTCATTTGTCACTCATTTAACAAGGCTGGGCACATCTCTAGCTTCTGCAGAACAAGAGCGCAAAGACAGGAAAGCCCTAAAAAGTTAGAAAGTTTAATATTATAAGAAGCAAGAGAGGTCAAATTTGTGCAAGCTTCAGATGATGCGAGCTTGATTTGGAAGGAAGAAAAGAAGGATAATGTTGATGAAATAGTTGAGGATGCATCCGCAATGGATGCACCTCCTATTTATGGTTAAATGACCTTCATAGTCATAGGGGGAGCTAGATTAGCTCTAGACCCTTACGTCGCTGGTATACTCACTCTCAGAGTATGCGCCTTGGACTTCAACTATTTAGAGACTATGTGATGCAGTATGCAAGAGAGCGTTGCCTGATTGTTAGCAGAAATAAAGAATGAAATTTATAGTTGCATTCTGCACTTACGCGACAAGCATTAATGGAAAAAAAGTTACTTTATATCCATTAGAGATTCATTATTCACACATATATGACAGTTCCAACGTTATTTAATTCCAGTCTATAATAATATGATTAAAAAAGTTAATAAATGAACCCAATAGAAATTCAAATATTAAGAAGAAGTGTCTGCTTTATTTGGACACCTCAACTTCTAAATCTTTCTAAGATTTAGAAACGTAGCAATGAGATTCATATACTTGCAAAACTGGATATTATCACATCTTTGTGGATAAAAATATTTGAATATTCCACATACTATAATTGATAAATTTTTGCAAACTTATGATTGTATCTCTTATTCTCGTTGCGTTGTAGAGTATGTTAAATGCAGGAACTGATACATCTTCAGTTACACTAGAGCGGGCATTGTCATTGTTAATGTGACATCCCCAAGTAATGAAGAAGGCCCAGGATGAACTTGATTCTAAAATTGGACAAAACAGACTGGTGGAGGAATCAGATATAAACCAGTTAACGTACTTGCAAGCAATAGTTAAAGAGACTTTGCATCTTCATCCATCGGCACCTTTACTTGTGCCACACACATCTATTGAGGATTGCAATGTTGGAGGCTATCATATTCCTACAGGAACAATATTGTTTGTAAATGCATGGACAATCCAGAGAGACCCAAAAGTGTGGAACAAGCCATTGGAATTTATACCAGAGCATTTTATGGAGAAAGAAATAGAGATAGATAACATAATGAGAGGGAATGATTTTGATCTAATTCCATTTGGGGTAGGAAGAAGAGGGTGTCCAAGTGCTTCTTTAGCAATATTGTGCATTGTACAAACAACTCTTGCAAGGTTGTTGCAGGGCTTTGAATGGTTTGTTCTAGATGGAAGAGTCCTCGACATGAATGAAGGGATTGGCATAACAATGCCAAGGGCAATGCCTTTGGAAGTCACCATCAAGCCTCGTCTTTCCCATCATCTATACCAACAAGGAGTACTCTAGTTATAGAACATCAAACTCTCATTTTTTCTTCATGGTTTGAATGTAGAATAAATGAGAGCATTCCATGTTTTAGATCATTTTTATTTTTAAAGGAAAACATCTGTATTTTCTTTTGGTAATGAACTTTGTAGAGGCCAATGAAGTTGTCATGCCATGTTTTTGATTGCAGAAATTGTCAGTACTAAGAATGTCATGATATTCTATTTCATACCTTTTATAGATTTTATGTACTCTACTGAAACATATTTAAATGTTTGAAAATTTAATTTTAGAAAACTATAAAATTAAGTTTAAAATATACGATCAAATTTTGGGTCTTATCAGTTTAAGGGATAAATTTTTGGAATTTATTTTTGTTATTGTTAATATGTTTATTATTCTATTTCATGTATACTTTGGACAATGTTATATATATATATATATATATATATATATATATATATATATATATATATATATATATATATATATATATATTGTTGTTCTATTGTTTCTGATTATATAATTTATTATTATACTTTTGATTAATCTATTTATCTTAGTATCTCATTCAGATATGAAATGTTACTACCTTTTAGGTTCAGTTAAAGACACATGATTATAATTATACTAAATAGAATTTGTACCCACAAGATGCATGTAAAAGTTGACAATTATTAGTATAAGACTCTTATATTAGACTTTGTGAAATAAAATAAACTATATAGAAGATGCATGTAAAAGTTGACAATTATTAATATAAGACTCTAAAATTAGATTTTTTTGGAATAAAATGAATTATTTATAACTATATAAATAAATAAATTTATTACCATCAAGCCTCGTCTTTCCCATCGTCTATACCAGCAGCAACAAGGAGTAATCTAGTTATAGAACATCAAACTCTCATTTTTTCTTCATGGTTTGAATGTAGAATAAATGAGAGCATTCCATGTTTTAGATCATTTTTTTTTAAGAAAAACATATTCTATTTTCCTTTGGAAAGGAACTTTGTAGAGGCTATTGAAGTTGTCACGCCATGTTATTGATTCCAAAAAATGTAAGTACCTTTTATAGATTTTATGTACCCTACTCAAACATATTTAAATGTTTGAAATTTTTATTTTAGAAAACTATAAAACTAAGTTTAAAATCTAAGATAAATTTTTTGCGATGTCTTATCACTTTAAGGGATCAACTTTTGAAATTTACTTTTGTTATTTTTTTTATGTTTATTATTCTATTTCATGTATATTTTGGACAATGTTATATATATATATATATATATATATATATATATATATATATATATATATATATATATATATATATATATATATATATATATATATATATATATATATATATATATATATATATATATATATATATATATATATATATATATATATATATATATTTTTATTTTTTTTGTATTAAATATAAGGAGTTCAAGATACAAAAAGAGACCACAGAGTATCAAAAAAGATTTACAAGAGGCTAAGCCTCAGCACTAGAGCAACCACAAGAAGTAATAAGTCGACCACATAACCACAAAAAAGAGCCAGAGGAACCACAGTCTAATGCATAAGGTCATCATGAGTGTCCACCCCAGTAGTCCACCCCATAGTGCCTTCCATCCACATAATGTTCTTCTGATCTTGAATTTGATTGAGCATGAAGATCATATTCCCCGTAGTATCTTTGTTGTTCCTCCTGACTTCCTTGTTAAGTTGCTTGACAATTTGATCAAAAAGTTTGAGGTTGTCCATATGTTGTCTCCAAAAGTGCCCATCCTTCAACTCAGTGGCGAAGAACGTAGCATATCCAGTTCTAAGAATCTTTTTGAATTTATCTTTATCAACTTTCATGGTAATGTGAACTTGGGAGAAAATTTTAAAATGCGTGAGACTTCGAAAAGACTCAGTATGAACCCTAGGAATATTTTGAAACCTTTCCTCATTCCTGCATTTCCAAATTTGCCATAAAATGTTAGAAGAGAGAATATTCCAAAATAGATTAATGTCCTTTTTAGCACCATCAATAAAACCAGTAATAATTTCAAAAATGTTAAAATTGGTAGGGATAGAGATACCAAACATAAACCAAACCTCTTTAGCAAAGCTGTAGTCAAAGAAAATATGTCTCCTCATTTCCAGGGTCCTACAAATGTTGCAGTATGTTATATCAGAAAAATCCTTCCTAATAGGAAGTTTATCCAGAATTAAGAGCCATTTAAAACTCTTAATTTTTGGATCAATTGAACTTTTCCAAAGTTTATCAAATAATTTCTTCTACGAGGAGACATTCAAATTAGTATACCAATTCTTGTTAACATGGCTGATAATGGATTCATTGTAATCAATAGCAGCATAAATATTCTTGGCTTTAAGTTTGGTAATAATGGTACCATCTGGCCACTTAATGTTCATGTAGCTATTGGAATCAACGTGACAGAGGGAGCGAATGTCCTTACTGGCTCTGAGAATCATGTTATAGGTCTTCTTATGAGAAGCAGGAATGTTATACTTATTCTTCAGCTCATCCCACAGAATGAGTCTATCATTTTCAAAGATATCCACAAATTGCTTGATCCCCCAGGTGGCCCATTGCTTGGCAGAGCATCCTTGGGAGAGGGCTAAAGGTTTACCACCAAGCTACAAGTTCCACCAAATGGATCTTTCACCATGGAGATGATTGTCATCATAGAAGTTCTTATTCTTAATGTACAGCCTAACATGGTTCTAAGCCTTCTAGATGGATTTGAAAATAGCAGAACCTTGGACCACGATAGGAAAGTTACCACAAATCAGATCACACAAAGGAAGGTTTTTCCATAATTTGGCATTCTTGGGAAAGCCTCTTTCAATATTGTTTCTAATCAGCACTTTCCATGGATCATCTCCATCGAGAGAATGAAAGATCCACTTGGAGGCCAGAGCAAGGCCACTAATTTTAAGGTCCCTTAGTCCTAAACCCCCAAGGAGCTTGTCAACATGACACCACTCCCACTTAATAGAATGCATCTTCTTGTTACCTTTGCCATCAGACCAGAGGTAATTCCGGATGGCTTTTTGAATTTTAGCAACTTGGTATTCATTGAACATCTAGGTAGAGGCATAATAAATATTGTAGGATGAGAGAATTTTCTGGAAAACTTGAATTCTACCAGCAAGAGATAAAGACCTGTTATGCCATTTATTCAACTTGTTGAAGATTTTATCTTTGACTCAAAGCCACATTTCCTTAAGAGAGGGTTCCATGGAGAACGGTATGCCAAGATACCTAACAATCTTACAAGGGCCTCCCCATTGAAAACCATACTTGTTAAACCAATTAGGCGGCTGGTCTTTCCAACCAAGACAAATGGATTTGGCCTGAGACAGACGAGCCCATAAAATATCACAAAAAATATTGAGCTTTTTATTCATAGCAGCAAAATTCTCTTTTGAGGCTTCATGGAAGATAGCAGTATCATCAGCAAATTGATAGTTGATAAGCTCATTACCATCAAGGAGGGTAATACCCTTAACCACAGGGGAAAGAGAGTCATCTCTGAGAATGTAAAAAAGAGCATCAGAGGCAATAAGAAAGAGGGCAGGGGCCAAAGGGCAGCCTTGCCTAATGGATCGCCCCAAGGGAAAGGGTTCTGAAAGAGAGCCATTGATGTCAACTTGGGCATAAGCATCTCTAAGAAACATCTCAATAGAGTTACAAAAATTGGGAGGGAAACCAAAGGCATCAAGCATCATAGTAATAAAACTCCACTCAACCCTGTCGTAGGCCTTTTCAAAGTCCAACAAACACATAGAAGCATTCTGATTAGAATGTTTAGCCCAATCCAATGCCTCCCAGCTAGTAATCAAGTTTTCAAGAATGTACCTACCTTTAATAAAACCAGTTTGGGTAGAGTAGACAAACTTCGGGAGGATGGTTTCAAGTCTGTGGGACAAAATTTTAGCAAGATTTTATAGGAGATGTTCAAGAGAGTGATAGGTCTCCAATTATTAACAAGGGTTTTATCCCCATCCTTGGGAATTAATTTGATAATTCCCCTATTAATGGAGCAGCCCAAGGAACTAGAGTTAATGGCTTCCTTATAGATCTCAAGCAGATCATTGCAGATCCACTTACTATTAGCTTTATAAAATTCAACCAGTAGACCGTCAGGGCCAGGCATCTTGTCATTCTTAAGGGAGTTAATAGGGTTCTCAATTTCATCCAGGGAAATATGTTTATTGAGTAGGGAGGCATCACTATCTATAATCCTCTTGGGGATAATGTTTCTGCATTGTTCCCTGAGGGAGCTAGCTTCCAAGGAGTCTTTGAAAGAAAACAAATTTTCATAAAAGTGAGCAAATTCCATCTTTATGCTATTTAAGTCAGATATTTCATGATTATCAATAACAATTTTCTCAATGGACTCATTAGCATGCTTCTATTTAATGAGGTTAAAGAAGAACTTACTACCCCTATCACCAAATTGCAGCCAATGAGCTTTGGAACGAATCCTAGCACCATGAGTTTTATGTTGCTGATGTTGTCTAAGGGCTTCCTTAGTGCAGGCAAGATGGGGGATCAGCAAAAGATTATCTGGATTGTCTTGGATAGTGATCTCAGCATCATAAAGGTTGACAGCAAGCCTAGTCTCAGAGCATCTAAAATCCTTAGCTTTCTTTTGACCAACAGTCCTAAGAAGATTCTGCCAAGAAAGCACATTCATATTCCACCTCTCAACATGGGAAATGGAAGGGTAGTGAAATCTATTAATATGTTTGATGATGCTAATGACAGAAAGAATATCTTCATCAACCAAGAGGCTAGTATTGAGAATAAACTTGGGACTGCTGACCCTACTATTGTTAGGGGTACAACTAAACCTGGCTGAAATAGAGATAGGGTGATGATCCGAAAGAGTAGTAGGTGAAACTAAGACTAAGTTATTCTGGGCATCAGGGACCACAGAGAAAAAATTCTTATTGAGATAAAAATGATCCAGCCTCGAGTATATTCTAGATGGGCCTTTTTGAAAGTTGCACCAGGTGTGCCAAAGGCTTGGATTAGTATTCTTGTTCCCTGTAAGAGGGTTAAAGAGGATCTTAGAATGCTTAAGCATATTCCATTGAAGCTTTTCTTGATCTTTCCAGGAGAACGGAAGTCCTACAATTTTATCTTCCTGAGACTCAATCATATTAAAGTCCCCCCCCAGCAACTAGGGAATATCAAGGAGAGAGGTGAGCTAGGACCAAAGACTCGATCTTTCTTTATAATCATTAGCAACATAAACAAAAAAAATACTGAAATCTTTATTATTATAGTTAAGCATAATCCAAATAGCTCTGTTGCAGGGGGAGATGCCACTGTCCTTAATGGAGGCTTCCCATTTAGGGTTAATCAAGATGGTGACACCCCCTCTGCCATGAGGGTGATTAGTGACAAACTTAATCGCATTACTCCAAAGAAAATTTAGGTTGGATTCAAGAGTGAATCCAATAGTTTTAATTTCTTGCAACATCAGGATATCGATAGATTTGATGCTATTGAGAAAACTCTTGATAAAAAATTTCCTATCAGGACATTCTAGTCCCCTAATATTCCATGAAACACAATTCATGAGGAAACCAATTTAAGATTAGATGCATCATCACAAGCAAGTTCCTCCATAGGAGAGACTCCCACAAAGATAGAGCTGCCTTGTTTTTTAGTCACAAAATTCTTGTTTTTGGAGCCAAGAGGTCTCCCTCTCCTCTTCAAAGTGAGGAGATCATCATTATTTGAGAGGGATAGTGATGTAGGATCTAGTTCCATACATGGGATGCTAGATAAGTTAGGAGCCACCGGAATGACTTCCAAGACAAAATCATCGGTAATCTCTTTGAAATTCTTAACTGGGAGTTTAGGCCAAGTAGGTGGAGCTGAGGTGGAAGGTTCACTGGAGTTACCAGCAAAGGGATGCGAGGAGGTAAAGGTATTCGGATGAGGATTGAGCACGGAGTTAAAAGTGGGAGTAGGGAAAGAAGTGGTAGGTTGAGAGGAATTATTAGGTTTGTGGCCATGTTTCTTCCTCTTTTTAGAAACAGCCTAGAAGCCATCCACAGAGTCCTCAAGGTTAGGCAGGGCAAATCTCGAGGGGTTAAGCAGAAGCTAAGAGGCCAAACTTGACTGGGATGAGACACCTATTGAGGGCAAAGGATTGGTCATAGGAGAGGTAAAGTCAAAAGGTTCAGGGGGTTTTAAAGTAGGGGAGACAGAAGGGTTTGCCGATTTAGGAGATTTATTACGCTTGATAATGGGACAATCTTTTCTAAGATGTCCCTCTTTCCTGCAAAGAAAATAGGCGTTAAGCCCACCAAGAACCTCAATAGGGAAAGAAAAAAACTCATTAGTAATGACAATGTTAATTTTGCTAGGAAGATCTTTGCCTGGGTTCAGCGAAATTAGCACTCTAGCATCAATGTGAGGCACCAGATGGACGGAGTCATCCATTCTAACAAATCTTCCAATGGGCTCGAGGAGTTGAGGTAAGAAATGCCATAGAAAGGGAGGGATTTTCTTGACAAGAATCCATCTAGGAGCTAAAAGGGCAACAACTTCATTAAGGATAGCTTCAGGAGTCCAAGCAAGAGCTCAAAACGTAGTGTTACCAATAGTCCAGTACTATTTTTTGAGAATAGCAGATTGAGATTCATGATTATTAAAAAAGATAACAAACAATCCCTTTTGGATCTGATGACAAAAATAAATGTGATTGCCAAGTTTAAGGTTCCATTAAAGTTATGGAACCAATCGTCTAAAAATTTCCTAGGAGGAACCTTATCAATTTCAACCGTGGAAAAGAAAATAGCAGAGTTCCTCAACCTATCATTTTCCTTCAAAATTTCCACTATCATTTCAGATTTTGGAGAAACTTCAAATGAGGAAGGGTTCACAGGGTTCTTACCTACTTTTCTTGTTTCATTGTTTGTTGCAGAAGTAAACCTCGCGCTAGCGCTAATGGCAGGTGCGGAATTTGCCACCGCCTCAAGGAAGAATTTGGGCTTAACGGGAGCTATTGGTTGCACGAGAGAAGGGGTAACTTCCTTTGAAGTAGAGGCCTAGTTATTAAAGGCATCATTATCAATTTTTCCATCAACAATGGGGTGCGATAAAATCAGAGGGGGTGTGTTAATGGCAGCAGGTACGGGCTTAGTCAAAAGATAGGGAGAATTAGTGTTAGTGGGAGCAGCATACATGGAGAGATCACACCTATTCGCATTGCTCACATTGGAGAGGGTGCCAACCGCACGATTGTTAGAGATTTCAAAAAAGGTGACACCAGCAGAACCGTCAACTTGCATTCGTTCTTTGCCACCGATCATCGCAAAAAAGTAGAGTAGAGTCCTGTTGTGACCAAGTTTACCTATATATATATATAGTTGTTCTATTGTTTCTAATTATATAATTTATTATTATACTTTTCATTAGTCTATTTATCTTAGTATCTCATCCATGTATGAAATGTTGCTACCTTTTAGGTTCAGTTTGGTTACTGGATTTAAAGAAGTTTTTGGAATATGGCTGAAACAGTTTGGTTCACCTCGAATTGACTTGTAATTCATAATGAGAAGATGAAAAATGTTGTTTGCATATGGATTTCAAAATATCATAAATTTTTCTTTACCCCCAAATGTCATTTAAGTGGAATTGGAATTGATTTTCCAATTCCACCTATTTAGATGGAAGATTCAAATGCTGGTTATGGGAGTAAATAATTATAGTAAATAGAATTTGTACCTACAAAAGGCACGTAAAAGTGACAATTATTAGTATAAGACTCTTATATTAGATTTTGTGAGTAAATAATTATAGTAAATAGAATTTGTACCTACAAGAGGCATGTAAAAGTGACAATTATTAGTATAAGACTCTTATATTAGATTTTGTGAAATAAAATAAACTATATATACTTGCTGCACCTAAAAGTTGGCAATTATTAACTTATAAGACTCTAGAATTAGATTTTTTGGAATAAAATGAATTATTTATTACTGTATAAATAAATAAATATTATCATCTTATAAAAAAAATTATTGCATAATTAATGGGTTATGATTTATGCAAATTATGATCTAAAAATCATCTTATTAAAAAAATTATTACAACATGAATGCATTATGATTTATGCAAATTGTGATCCAAAATATTATTACAATCTAATGGCATATGCTGATTTTTTTTAAATTAATAATCTTCTCACATTTAAAATGATATCGGTTGTATTTTCATTTTCATTTATATTTTTATTTATATAGATATAAATAGTGTTGAGATTTCAAGTGCATAAAAAATCATAAAAGTTAACTTATATTTGTATAGGAGATTTCTTGTTAAAAGAGCCACACATATTTTACATTTGAAAGGAAAAATGATACACGTTTAGATTCATTAGTTAAGAGACAAAAAAAAAAAATTTAAAGAAAGTCTATGATATGTTTGATTAAGGTTAGATGGACTAAAATAAATTTAATAAATTCATATTATACAATAAGTAAAATTATTTTACAAACCATAATGAATAAAGATAGATAATATTTACATGGAAGGTGTTCTTATATGAAATGGACAACCTTCTTTGAATGATCAACCCTAGACAATGCAAGACAATTGAACACTTAACCAAGCTTAGAATTTGATGGTCACCCCTACCCGTCATATAATTTTTTTATGACGGTTTGATCATTTTAATGCCTTTCATTTTATGTTTTAAGAAAAATATTGAGTGTCAATTTGTTTAGTATAGAAATATTTTAAATTTAAATATTTTATGAATATAATTATAATACATTATTAAACAATATACATATAATATACAAATAGAAACTTCTATTTATGATAAAATGTATATAAAATTGAAATAATAATAAATGCAAAAAACTGAAATAAATTAAAAGAGTTTCAAAACTCATATATTTTATTTTTTAAAAATTAAATTAATATAAATATACAATAAATGATATGAAAACATGTATATTTAAATTAATAAAACAAGTTTTTATATCATATATTCTATTTCAAAAATATTCTAAATTATTAGATATATAATAATCAAAATAGAAACATATATTATAAAATAACATAATTTATTATACATATTTAAAAATCACATGTATTTATTGACGGTTAATTAATAAATTTATATGTCATATTTATGATTTTATAAATATTTGTTGCCGTGGGTGTCGTGTTTGACGCTCCTCTTGCTGCTAATTCCTAATATTTCTAAAATGGTGACCATTGTTGTTGCTCCCACTGTCCCATGATTCTGCTTCTGTTATCTCAGCCTTTTTTTGCGCCTGACCTGCACAAAATCCACAACTATTAATGGCAATGCTTCCTCTTAAAACATGTTTCCCACTTCCTCTCTCTACCGCATAATCAGAGGATATTTTTCTGCTTTGGCATTCAGAGATTTTGGGGAGAGCTTGATATATGTTAGAGGTTGCACAATTATTGTTATCAATTTCACAGGTCTGCTAAACAAATGGGCAAATCATTATCAAAATATATGTTCAGAAAGTGAAACAACTTATCCAGAATAGGCATATTCTAGAATAAGGACCTCTTCTTGGACTAATTAATCCTCAAAACGAAAGCTGGAATAATCTATTCTGCGTTTGGATCCCATAATGTGAAATTGAAATAAGGATTATTTTATATTTTTTTAATTTTAATTTTTTATTTTTTATTTTTGAACTTATCATTTTTGTTGTTGGTTTTTTAATTAAAATATATATGTATTTTTAAATTAAAATATGTATTATTAACTTAAAAAATAAGATTAAAAAAAATTATTAAAAAAAAATTATTAAAAAAATTATAAAATAAAATTGTAAAAAAAATAAGATTATAATCTCTTAACCATTCACGCACAGACCTGAAAAAATTATACATTTTGTTGTAATTTCGAATCCATGAAAAGCTTATTCCTAGAATAAAATGAATTCCAAGTTTTTTTTGGAATTAATTAATGCAAGCATTGGGCCAAAAATGGGAATTAGTTTTCTAATTTGAGAATTCAAAAAATGCCACAAATAGTGAATTATTTTATTCTCGCATTAAATAATTCCTATTCCAGGTTAATTCCAAGGGCCAAACGAGCCCTAAGGAAGTATGGACCTGTGAAGGAGATCTTGGACAAAGGGCATGGATTGGAAAGGCTACTCATAGTGGTCCCATCATCTTCATTATTATTGCTTATACCAAATTGCAAGCGCCCTCATTTTCTCTTTCATTTAAAACTTTGTAAACTCAAATAATTTTAAAATATTTTTAGGATTATATTTTCCAAATAATATTCTATGTTGGGGATAGCGCCTACCACCCATGTTCCAATAATCATTTATTGGATTTAATGCAAAGTCCACGGAATAATTATCTAGTGGGCTAATGATTGCCCATTGGTATATCTATTGTTGAACAAAGAAGTTAGTAATTAGACCAATTGTACAACTTTATTAGTGCCAATAGCATTTCATTACTAGGGGAGAGGGACCACTAGTCGTGCGGGGTCCAATAGTTGATCAACCACTTGTAAATTTAGTTTTTTAATACTATAGTTATATCTATAATTACGTGTTATATTTTAAATAGAAATGATTAAATATAAATGTAAGTTCTTTTATAATATTATGAAATCAAAACCCTAAAATTTCATTCTCTATATTTATTTGTTGGGAACAATTATAGTGTGGCTCATGCTTTTGATTTTGCATTGAATCGATGCTTTATTACAATCTTTTATCCAAAAAATTAGTTTTGATGCTTACATATCAAAAGTAAACAAGTTCATTTTTTTCTTCTTCTGACTTAGAAATGTGTTTTAGTCTCTTTCATGTCATACTTAAAGATAAATGTGCTCGTGTATTTATTTAGTCATCAATTTTCTATGTTGAATCAAATTTTGTTAATCTTCACTGTAGAAAACCATTTTTCATATTCACATATCAAAGGTAAACAAGTTCCTTTTCTCTCTTTGTTGGACATATTAATAAAAATTAAGGCCTTGATTCTCCATTCCCATAGACATTAATAAATTTAAGTTAATTATTTGAATTTCTCTTGCATAAGAAGTGTTAAATTATTCTCTTGGATCCTACAAAGTACCTTGTCAATACTAACTAAATAAGCCTAATCCTCATAAACATATTGTATACACCCATATTAAAAAAAAAATTATGTAACACCCAAGCATCACACACAAAATAACCTAACAATGTTAGGTGTAGATTTATTCTAGAAACACCCAAATGCTCCATATAAATAACTCATTAATATAAGGTGTAGATTTATTTTTAAAACATAAAAAATATCACACAAATAACTTGAATATTTAAGGCACATAGTCCCCCCCAAAACATCCAAATATATATCATACAAGTTAACAATGTAAGATGTAGATCTATTTTAGAAACATTTAAACTTCTTAGATAATTAATTAGACAATGTTCTGATTAGGAAGAAAATGGGATTTGAAAGGTCCTGAACCTTTTACAAGAAACTAGAAAGAATAAACATTAAGCTCCAAATCCAACAACCAGTTGAAACACAAAAAAAGGATAGCCAAAGGACCAACAACAGAGAAGAACAACAAAAAAGGCTAGTTGAACACCTTCACAATGGCCAGATCCAAAGAAAAAACTAGTCCCCCTAAGAGACTTGCACAAAAGATCATTGCCAAAGAATAACCATTGGAATGTAGCAGTCTAGGGAATCCAACCATCTTCCACTTTAGAGGCCTTATCCTTCCAGCATAAGGAATCCAACACTGAATTCCCAGCACCCAATAAGGTACTAGCACACTACATAGGTTCAACCAAACCAACAATGTTAGGTACAGATATATTCCAAAAACCCATAACATCACATACAAAATACCCAATATTGTACATAATGTATAGTCACTTAAGGTACATCCAAAAAATTTACACAAATAATGAGCAACAATGCAAGGTGTAAATTTATTTCAATATGAAGTATGATTTATTTCCAAGAACACCAAATCAAACTCTCAAAACTCTACAACCCTAGTAACTCAAGCCAAAAGTCTCTCTAGTCAAATTTGTTTTATAACAAAATTAGGCTTGAAAAGCATAGATGGTGCAAAGTACATATACATGAGGCTCTTTCTCAAAGACACCTTATTTTCTTAATGGCTAAACCATAGAAAACATATTATGTATATACCAATAAGAAAATTTGTATAAAAAATACTACATAATTGAATAGTATGTCACACATCTAGATCAAAGATAGATGTAAGTTAAATTGTATAATAATAGACTTATCTAATTAAGCATCTTGGTAATAGAAATAACATTGAACGGAAAAATACAAGCCACAAATGCAATGTAAGATCCCACAAAACCAAGTGCTAATTATGGCACTCTTGTCAATTAAGAAACACCTATAATCACATATTGCATAGGCACATCTACCTTCCTATTGAAAACTAATGATATCATGATTTTCATCATTGTCTTCTCATCACATTTTAATCTAACTATATCTACGGAGTTATATCTTATTATGACTTTTTCCTAACTACAATTCTATTTTTTGGAGTTTCGTGTGTCGGATTTGAAAGGAAGAATAAAATATTTTTATTATTTATTCAACACAGCAAGCTTAATCAATCAACATTTTATCGCTAAAAATATCTTCACATTTATGAACAATCCTAACCGAAAAAATTCTTTCATATTCTCAATGATCTAAAATGAGCTATGCTATGGAGTTTTTATCTTCTCAAAAGATTATATTATTTATTTTTACATGGGTGAACCCACAATAGTGGGTTACACTTTTTGGGAGGAACAAATTCGGCCCAAAAAGTGAATTCGGCCAAAAATTTGTTGATTACTTTCGATAGAAACTACAATGGACTTTCAATCGTAAGTACAAAACTTATGATTGAAAGTCCTTAGACATAAGACTTTTGATCGGAAGTAACTTTCGATCAAAAGTCTTATGTCACTTTCGATCGAAAGTTACTAAAGCACTTTCGATCAAAAGTTACTAAAGCACTTTCGATCAAAAGTCTTTAGCTAATGACTTTCGATCGAAAGTCACAAATTAGGGTTAAACTTTGGCGTAAATATAATCACTGAAAGTGACTTTCACTGTCACTTTCAGTGACAGTGAAACCCGTGGATGGCTTTCGAATTTGCAAACGTCGTTTCTAGGTATTTTCATATTTTGTTTTTATTATTTGTAGTTTTTGATAGATGGATAAATAGTATATATGCATATATACATGTGTATATATGCATATATACATGTGTATATATGCATATATACATGTGTATATGCATATACACATGTATACATGTGTATATATATGCATATGTATACATGTGTATATATATGCATATATACATGTATACATGTGTATATATGTATATATATGTATACAAGTGTATATATACATATATGTATATACACATGTATACATGTGTATATATACATGTATACATGCACGTATATATATACATATATATGCATATATACATGTATATATACATGTATATATGCATGTATATATGCATGTATATATGCATGTATATATGCATGTATATATGCATGTATATATGCATGTATACATGTATATATGCATGTATATATGCATGTATATATGCATATATTTGTATGTATATGCATGTATATATGCACATGTGTATATATTATAATATAGATTTTTCTTTATTTAAAGTTTTTGATATATACATGTGTATTGATTATATATAGATTTTTCATTATTATATATATGCATGTATATATATGTATAGATATATATACATCTATATATATATATATATATATATATATATATATATATATATATATATATATATATATATATATATATATATATATACATATGTACATACATATATATATACATGTATATACATGTGCATGTATGCATGTATATATATGCATGTATACATACATATATATATACACATGTATACACATGTACATATATATAGATTTGTATGTATACATGTGTATGTACATGTATATGTACATGTATATGTATGTATGTATACATGTGTATAGATAGATTTTTATGTATACATGTGTATGTACATAAGACCTAGATAAGATTAGAATTAGACCTAATAAGACTAAGAAGACATAATTATATACCTAATTAGACCTAATGAGTATTGTGACCCATTAAGACCTAATTTTTAACCTATTAGGACCTAATATGAGTAATAAGACCCAAATTAGGACCTAATATCATTAATAGGATGGGCCTTAAAGATGTAATTAGACCTAATAAGACCAATTAATTACACCTAATAAGACATGTAACTAGTCCCAAGTATACCTAATATGAGTAAGAGGACCCCTTAAGACCTAATTAGATATAATAGCTAGCCTATTATAACCTAATTTGTTAAATTTAGTAATAAGACATAAGAGTACCACTTAATACCTAATTAGACCTATAATTTAAGACTAATTAACACCTAATATCATGAGTAATAGGACCTGCTAGTACACCTAATATGAGCAATAGGATCCCTTAGGCATAATTAGATCTATTACGAGGTCTAATATGGATAATATAACCCCTAAGGCCTAATTAGACTAATTAACCCATAACAAGACCTAATTATACCTAATTATGCTATTTAATGTACCTAATACATGTGAGTAATATGACCTAATATAAGTTTAATAGGAACTAATATTGAATAGTAATAGTGCCTAATTAAGGACATATTTATGAACTTAATAGTACCCCTTAGACCAAATTAGGACCATAATAAGCCCTAATTATCTATGTAATATGAGTAATAGGACCCCTTCTAGGTGTAATTAGATCAAATTAGACTAATTAATACCTAATATACTCGTACTATGAGCTCTTAAGACCAAAGTAGACCTATTAGAACCTAATTAGACCTACTTAGATGCAATTAGACCTATTAGGACCTCATAATTCCTAGTTATCTAGGTCTATTTTAAGACCTATTATAGGTTATATGACCCCTTAAAACCTATTAGGACCTAATTAGACCCAATTAGATGTATTACGACCTAATTAGACCTATAAGACCTATTACAACGGAATTAGACTTAATTAGCACCTAAATAGACCCAATTAGACTTATTAGGACCTAATTTGACCAAATTAGACCTATTAGGACCTAATTATACTAAATTAAACCAATTATGTCCTAATTAGACCTATTACCTGACCTATGATAGGTTATATGACCCCATAAGGCCCCATTAGACCCACTATGAGTAACATGACCCCTTAAAACCTATTAGCACCTAATTAGACCCAATTAGTTGTTATGACCTAATTAGACCTATTAGGACCTATAATAGGTTATATGACCCCTTTAATACTGAATTAGATCCACTATGATTAATATGACCCCTTAAGACTTATTAGCACCTAATTAGACCCAATTAGACCAATTTGGTCATAATTAGACCCAATTAGACCAATTAGGACCTCATTACACCCAATTATACCTAATTATACCTAATTAAACCTATTATGACCTAATTGGACCTATTAGGACCTATGATAGGTTATATGACCCCTTAAGACCTCATTAGACCTATTAAAATGTAATTTACATTTAAATATAATTTATGTAATTGATTTTACTTTCAAATAATGTAGCGAAATGTGCATAGTATTTAATTTTATTTTTATTTAAATTAGGAAAACGTACATATATGTAGACTTTATTTGATAGTAAATAAAATCTTTCAGGTACATACATATTCTAGATCTATTAGACATATTATTGCACATCACACATGGTAGATGCACTGATTCCCCCTGCAGAACTATTTGCACACACTAATAGAGAGATTGAATGGTTGCAAGAATCTATAAATAATCCATCTAGCTATAGTGTCTATAAGAGCATGTGTCATTCCATCCTTAATAGCTTGATTAGCATTAGGGATGACATTCATGGCACCACTCCCTATGCCCTAGATATTATAGAGGCCATACTTGAGAGGAAGAGACAAGAGGTTGGCTCTGGTCTTTCTCTTAAGGAGGTATAGGCTTTAGTGCCTAAAGTGACCCTGAAAGGGGAAGTTTTCCCATCTTATGTAGATAAAAATTATGTGAAGGGGTATCATGTTACCAAGTGTGAGGATCCTGCTATATCAGCATTGATATACCCTAGATTTCTAGCTGTCCATGGTCGTTATCCAAATAATGACCAGATTCCACTGTACTTTGCATAGAAAATTTTTGTTGAGGTTCATTTAGGTCATGTTGTTAATTACACTAATTTTCCAACACATCTAGGATAGGGGCATAGCAGGCTTGCTAATAGAGATGCTTTTTGTCGAGCTGATCGATAGAGACTAGTACATAGGGCCATTGTTGGTTAGAGGGAACCTACTATAGCTCCTTCATTGGGTCATGTTGTAGATGATATTATTCGTAGAACCTAGCTTCAAGTTGTGATTGATAGTGTGGGGGACATTGCTGCCACATCCATATCTAGTGATCAGGTTGATCAGTACTTGATGTCTCGATGACACTTCAGATCGTCAGGTGGAGCATCTGCTAGCAGGACCGTAGATGACATGTACACTGCAATAGGCATCCCTTCACTTTCTATCCTAGAGGGACTTATAGGAGAGATGACACATGTGACATTGACTAGCTTAGCTAAGGATCTATTGGATGCATATGCATTTATAGCAGCAGAGAAAGATATCCCCATATTAGAGGTTAGATCACGTGTGGGTACTATCAGATACGTTCAGCACATCCTTCTCACCTAGACCGTGTCCATAGTGGTAGTGCTCATGAGGATCCACCTACTGACCACTCTATTTTTGTACAGAGAGAGGCACAACGTATAGACCCTTCAGTCAATGCAGGGCATCAGTTCTCTGATGTTGGTCTTGACGATGTTGAGTTCAACATGACCACTATAGGTTATCTAGATTTGTTGACACATGATGATATGACTTCCATGCAATCTCATTTGGTTAGTCCATTGCATTCATCATTAGAGAGGCGTGTGTGGTCTACTCATGTTGTAGATGCAGATTTGAGCTTGGACCAGACACAGCAAAATCTTGATACCTTGGTTGATAGGATTGAGGCCAAGGAATCCGAGTACTATCAGTTTCCACCACCTAAACAGGTATAAATCAAATTATATACATGTATTTAATGTTACAATTAAACTTAAATTTATTTTCAAAATTTCAATCAATTGATTTATATGTATGTATGTATGTATGTATGTATGTATGTATGTGTATGTATGTGTATGTATATATATATATATATATATATATATATATATATATATATATATATATATATATATATATATATATATATATATATATATATATATATATATATATATATATATATATATATATATATATATATATATATATATATATATATATATATATTGTCTACCAGGATATGCCTCTTGTCACTCCTTTGGGTATTGATCGTGTATGTCGTCGAAACTCACTCGATGATGACATCAGTAGTGGACAGGTGAGTTTTTAATTTATTATCTGTGTGTACACACTTTATAACATGTTTTCTTGTACAATATTTTAAATCAAACTTAAGATATATTTGTACAATGTTTATATATTAATTTATATATCTCTTTCTTTGTAGGGATCTGCACATCTTTCATAGCATGATGGTCACTCTGGGTGTGACCGCTTAGTGAGGATTCGACATGATGAGTCCTAGGCACTTTCATATTTGATCAGAGACATATTTCATATTATGTATATATATATTCACATGTTTTTGATGAACTATATTTCATTTGTAGACTCTACAGGACCGATTGATGTGTTTGATGTTATATTTCATTTCTAGACCCTTTTGATAGAATGTTTGACACATGATTGATTCATATGTTTCATATTTATAGTACTTGATCTACACATGATTGATGTTTCATGCATGTTATATATATATATATATATACTTTCACTCTAGAAACATGTGCATGTGTGATGAACTTGTAAATTTTCAATACTTTCAATAGATTACATACATGTACATGTTTAATTTAAATTTGATGTTTGATTTCAATAGATTACATACATGAATGATGTTTGAATTCAATAGATTACATACATGAATGATGTTTGATTGTACATGTTTATAATGAAAGTTATGAATGATGTAAATTTGACACATGTGAGCTATATAATTGAGGTCCCTAGATGTTTCATTGAATCTTGCTTATATTTAAATGTACATTCAATAATAGTTGTGCATGTACTTTTAATTTAATGTTGTTGTACTTCAAGTAGATTTTATATTTAAAACATGCACGTCCTAATGTAACACATGCAAATCATATCCACTTGTAAGACATAAATTTGATATCTATATATTTTTAATTTTTAATTTAATTCAAGCTCCATTCACTATGGACACCAGTGGGAAAGAATGGAGCTAAGAAAACCTTTGGTTTTGGCTATGAAAAATTTAGTTCAAATCATATTTCATGCGTGATTTAGTCCACATCAAGCGGTTCATCTCTCTCTCGAATAACATTTAATATTCTCTCATGGTCGTCAGTATCAAGTCTCCACTTACGAATGCCATGTCCCGTCATAGGAACAAGAGATAGGACAATGAAAATTACAAGATGACTATATAGATAAACCTTATTGTTAGGTTGATAATCAATAAAATTAATCCCATGTTTAAGTATTTGGTTTTCTTCGAATATGTTCCTTGCACGAAAACTGAACCTGCACAAACAAGTTCAACAATGTTAAATATATATATCTAGATGTGATAAATACTAACCATATAAACAAACTTAAATACAATACTAGAACCTATGGGAAACATAATTCCATCGCTTGTTTCATTCTTTGTTAGCTTCATCCTCTCCTTGCAGCAACATAATAAATAGTAACTAACACCTTCCACATTTCCAGGCTCTGCTACTACTGCAAAAATATGTCCTACATTTAAAGTGAACTTTTAATTTTAGGAACTTGTAAATATAAATTAAACAAACTTTATTTAAATGAATTGAGTTTATGAATCCTTTTTAAACATGTACATAAACACACACGTACCAATTTTGATCAAACCTGAAATATGGTCATAATCTGTAGAAATCAATGGAATGTCGTCAAAGCTTTCATCATGAACATCATTTGTGTTTGTAACATCTAGTGGAACCAAATTCCATTCACTAACATATCCACATTTTTTGTTGATACATTCATCATAGTTTTCAAAAATGCAGTCATAACAAAAGCATGAATAATCTCTAGTGTACAATGACCACACATTACTATCCGTACTCATAACTGAATGTAAGGATCTTGTTTTGTCTACTCTCTTGCATCCATGGATTGATCTTCTGTCAACACCTAAACAATAGAGAGGCCACATGTAAAAATTAAAGACATATATAAGTTAACTCAAACAATCATCAATAAATTTAAAATTAGTACCTGTTATCTCCCAGAACAATTGAAAGGGTATGACTCGATCTGATCATGATGATGTGTTATCATGATTTGGCACCATAAAATGCATCTTGCACCACTCAACTACATCATGAGCATTATTTATATGATATCCCTGATAGTCCAGTTGAGACTTTCTTAAAGCATGTTTGATACAAGCTCCTGGACCATCATGCTCTCCCTTTCCATGTCCACTCTCAAAGAAACTCCAAATATGTGGTATCTTTTGGTATCAATGATATCTACATAGTGGGTAAAATGGCCTTGCTGATTTAAATTGTGCTACACATCCATCTGACCAAACAAAATGCTTTTCAATTTTGATTCTTTTGTTTTCCAAATATCCAAAAAATGTCTTAAAGAAATGCTCGACAAAATGTATGTCATGCTCTTTATCATCACTAATGTAAAAGTGATATTCTTTCTTTATGACTTGTGCTTCATATGTACTTTCAACACCATCCAAATCTAATTGTGCATGTCGATAAGACACATGTACCATGATAGTCACTTGCTTTATATAGTAGTATTCTGCTTGAAGTTGTTTTTGAGATACAAAGGAGTAGTTCTCTACAAAATCAACAACCGATAAAATTGTTCCAACTAGAAAAGATTCTTTTTGTATTTGGAATTGTTCTACTTGCCATTTAGAAAAAAAAACATGACGTGTGTATGGTTGAATCAATTTACAAAAATTATCCATAAATGTTGCAACAGATATCTTGTCTTCTACATTTAATCCAACCTTGTTGATTCTTTCCCAACTTTTGTTTCAGATTTTATGTACTTGTATCTCTTACATTTTATCATCCTCATCATGTCAGTATCTTCAAGTCTCAAAGGAAATTTAGCCAAATCCCCGCATGTTTGACAAGTTCCTCTTATGCAATCTATTTCAGGTATTTCATGATCAATTGATTTGTTACATAAGATTAATGTTATGAATTGACTTGGACGTTTAGGAAAATCATTTTGAGAACCACCATTTTCTTCTATCATCTTTCTAAACCCTTGGTAGTAGAGATCGAATTCAACATGATATCGACAACAACAAGTTTCAAAATATTTATTTACCTTTACAAAGAATGGCTTTAATCTTTCAAACATTGTTTGTCCAATCTTAATGTCAGGATTTGAGTTACAAAATGAGAGATACAATTCATGTTGTGTGGTGTCCAACCAATGTTGTGTGCTGGAAATATTCCTTAGGCCTAGTCCTCTTCTTGATAACGTCTCTTGTATTTGGTGAAGGATGAGTATGATTAGTCCAAAATGACATAACTAAGTTCCTAATTATTTCATTAATTCTATCAAACTGAGGAGCTCTACACATTAGTGCCCAATTACCTTACAATGTAGTATCATCCAAATTGATTGTTCTTTTCAAATAGTGTGTCATTGTCTTCCTATTGTACTCGATCTGAGATGATAGTGAAGAAATTTGTCTTCTTTGGGACATGTTTTTATTTAAAATAGATGCCAGTATCACTCTTCTTGAAATGGACCTATCTATAGATCTAGTTGTTTTTCCAATGGAATGCAAACCTTCCTTAACACTGTCAACAATATTTTTTTGTACGTTACTTGATTTTAACTTTTTAAAACTTGCATCTACACCCAACAATTTTAATGGCTCTTTTAACTCATCTTTAAGAAGTGTAATTGATAACATTTGATTTTTTTCAAGTCTACCAAGATTCTCAAATTGTTTCATTATTTGCTTAGACTTTTTATTCAATGCCCTTTTCATAATATTTATGGGTTGTTTAGCATAATCTCTCAATTTTTCCACATCCATTTCAATTAAATGATCTATGCTTTTACAATTAATTTTTCTCTTCAACTATTGGAGTAGACTATCATTCACATATGTTTCTTGCACTTCCACTGCAAATAAAATAAAATAAAAATATCTTAATATCTCATCTTAAGGGGACCTTCATGAAATAAGTATTTACAAGCTCTTGAACATGTCAAACCTATAATAATTTATACACTAATGAGAGAAACTTGTTTGACCTTGGGTTGATTCAACTTGGGATGCCCCTTGTCCAACATTTTCATCATCAAAGGCTGCATGTACACAACAAAAACAATAACTTCTTAAGGGGAAAGACCCAAAATGTATATTCACCAATAAGAGACTAAATCGAGATAGTGAGAAAGATTCAGTGAGAGAGAGAGAGATGTGTACTTGTTTGATATTTTGAGAGTTGTGCTTGTTGAGCTTGCGATGACCCTTCTCCAACTTTTGAAGGTTGGGCTTGTTGAGCTTGTGATGACCCTTCTCCAACTTCTAAAGGTTGGGCTTGTTGAGCTTGTGATGACCCTTCTCCAACTTCTAAAGGTTGGGCAACTTGTTGAGCTTGTTATTCTTGAGCATTACCTACATGTATGAAGTATAAATTACTAAACAAAAACTTTTGAGTCTAATTGGGTCTAATCTAGTCTAATTGGCCTTAGTTAGGTCCTAATTATGTCCTAATTGGTCCTAATTGGTCTTAATTGAGGCTAATAGGTCATATTAGGTCCTAATTGGTCCCCAATGAGTCTAATAGGTCATATTAGGTCCTAATTGGTCCATATTAGGTCCTAATTTGTCCTAATTGAGTCTAATAGGTCATATTAGGTCCTAATTGGGTCTAACTAGGTTCTAGTAGGTCATATTAGGTCCTAATTGGTCCTGATTGATTTGAATAAGTCATATTAGGTCTTAATTGGTCCTAATTGAGTCTAATAGATCATATTAGGTCTTAATTAGTCCCAATTGAGTCTAATTGCTCCACATTAGGTCCTAATTGAGTCTAATTGGTCATAATTGAGTCTAATAGGTCATATTAGGTCCTAATTGGTCCATATTAGGTCCTAATTGGTCCTAATTGAGTCAAATGGGTCATATTAGGTCCTAATTGGTCCTAATTAGGTCCTAATTGGTCATATTAGGTCCTAATTGGTCATATTAGGTCCTAATTGGTCCTAATTGAGTCCAATTAATTCTAATTGAGTCTAATAGGTCATATTAAGTCCTAATTGGTACTAATTGAGTCTAATAGATTATATTAGGTCCCAATTGGTCCATATTAGGTCCTAATTTGTCCTAATTGAGTCTAATAGGTCATATTAGGTCCTAATTGGGTCTAGAACTAGGTTCTAATAGGTCATATTAGGTCCTAATTGGTTCTAATTGAGTCTAATAGGTCATATTAGGTCCTAATTGGTCCTAATTGAGTCTAATAGGTCATATTAGGTCCTAATTGGTCCTAATTGAGTCTAATATGTCATATTAGGTCCTAGTTGGCCCCAATTGAGTCTAGTTGGTCTTAATTGAGTCTAATTGGTCCTAATTGAGTCTAATAGGTCATATTAGGTCCTAATTGGTCCATATTAGGTCCTAATTTGTCCTAATTGAGTCTAATAGGTCATATTAGGTCCTAATTGGTCCTAATTGAGTTTAATTAGTCCTAATTGAGTCTAATAGTTCATATTAGGTCCTAATTGGTCCTAATTGAGTCTAATAGGTCATATTAGGTCCTAATTGGTCCATATTAGGTCCTAGTTTGTTCTAATTGAGTCTAATAGGTCATATTAGGTCCTAATTGGGTCTAACTAGGTTCTAATAGGTCATATTAGGTCCTAATTGGTCCTAATTGAGTCTAATAGGTCATATTAGGTCCTAATTGGTCTCAGTTGAGTCTAATTGCTCCATATTAGGTCCTAATTGGTCCTAACTGAGTCTAATTGGTCCTAATTGAGTCTAATAGGTCATATTAGGTCCTAATTGAGTCTAATAGGTCATATTAGGTCCTAATTAGTCCATATTAGGTCCTAATTGGTCCTAATTGAGTCTAATAGGTCATATTAGGTCCTAATTGGTCCTAATTAGGTCCTAATTGGTCCATATTAGGTCCTAATTAGTCCTAATTAAGTCTAATTAGGTCTAATTGAGTTTAATTGATCCTAATTGATCCACATTGGTCCTAATTTCAAGTCCTAATTGGTCCTAATTGAGTCTAATAGGTCATATTAGGTCCTAATTGGTCCTAATTGAGTCTAATAGGTCATATTAGGTCCTAATTGGTCCCAATTGAGTCTAATTGCTCCATATTAGGTCCTAATTGGTCCTAATTGAGTCTAATTGGTCCTAATTGAGTCTAATAGGTCATATTAGGTCCTAATTGGTCTATATTAGGTCCTAATTGGTCCTAATTAAGTATAATAGGTCATATTAGGTCCTAATTGGTCCATATTAGGTCCTAATTGGTCCATATTAGGTCCTAATTGGTCCTAATTGAGTCTAATAGGTCATATTAGGTCCTAATTGGTCTTAATTAGGTCCTAATTGGTCATATTAGGTCCTAATTGGTCTTAATTAGGTCCTAATTGGTCATATTAGGTCCTAATTGGTCCACATGAGGTCCTAATTAGTCCTAATTGAATCTAATTGGATCTAATTAGGTATAATTGATCCTAATTGATCCACATTGGTCATAATTTGAAGTCCTAATTGGTCCTAATTGGGTTTAACTAGGTTCAAATAGGTCATAATAGATCCTAATTGGTCCTAATTGAGTAGATAATAGGTCATATTAGGTTCTAATTGAGTCGAATAGGTCATATTAGGTCCTAATTGGTCCATATTAGGTCCTAATTTATCCTAATTGAGTCTAATAGGTCATATTAGGTCGTAATTGGTCCATATTAGGTCCTAATTTGTCCTAATTGAGTATAATAGGTCATATTAGGTCCTAATTGGGTCTAACTAGGTTCTAATAAGTCATATTAGGTCCTAATTGAGTCTAATAGGTCACATTAGGTCCTAATTGTTCCTAGAATTGACTCTAATAGGTCATAATAGGTCCTAATTAGTCCCAATTGAGTCTAATTAGTCCATATTAGGTGCTAATTGGTCCTAATTGATCTTAATTGAGTCTAATTGGTCCTAATTGAGTCTAATAGGTCATATTAGGTCCTAATTGGTCCATATTAGGTCCTAATTGAGTCTAATAGGTCATATTAAGTCCTAATTGGTCCTAATTAGGTCCTAATTGAATCTAATAGGTCGTATTAGGTCCTAATTGGATCTAATAGGTCCTAATTAGTCCTAATAAGATCTAATTGAGTCTAATTGGATCTAATTGGTTCTGATTGCGTCTAATTAGGTCCTAATTGGTTCTAATAGGTCATATTAGGTCCTAATTGGTTCTAATTGAGTCTAATTAGGTGCTATTTGGTTCTAATTGATTCTAATTGGGTGGACTAATAGGTCATATTAGTCAGGTAATTAGTCCTAATAGGTCCTAATTAGTCCTAATAGGTCCTATTAGGTCCTAATAGGTTCTATTAGGTCCTATTAGCTCCTAATAGGTTCTATTAGGTCCTAATTAGTCCTAATAGGTTATATTAGATCCTAATTAGTCATAATAGGTCCTATTAGGTCCTAATTGGTTCTACTTGAGTCTAATTTGATCTAATTGAGTCTAATTAGGTCCTAATTGGTTCTAATAATCATATTAGGTCCTAATTGGTTCTAATTGGTTCTAATTAGTCCTAATAGGTCCTAATAGGTCCTATTAGGTCCTAATTAGTCCAAATAGGTCCTATTTGGTTCTAATTGGTTTTAATTAATTCTAATTGGTCCTAATTGGGTATAATTGGTCCTAATTGAGTCTAATTAGGTGCTAATTTATTATAATTGAGTCTAATTGGATTTTAATAGGTCATAATTGGTTCTAATTGAGTCTAATTAGGTGCTAATTGGTTCTAATTGATTCTAATTGTGTCGTAATAGGTCCTATTAGTCCTAGAATAGGTCCTAATTAGTCCTAATAGGTCCTATTAGTCCAAATAGGTCTATAGTTAGGTCTAGTTAAGTCTAATAGGTACAATATCACATTTACATGAACATTAAGAAAAGTCTTGACCATCAACTTAAAATATCTAGAGAGAAACATCTTAGACATACCTTGTTTCCAACGATGATATCTTTTTCATGATTCTTCACGTAGTCTTTGTTTAGTCTCTTATGAATAATATCATGTACTTTTGTTTAGCCTTCTCTTTTTATTTCCCATCACAACTTAGAAAATTATTTCGTGCCAAAATATCTTCCTTCTCCTAAATGTGAATTATTTTACAGCTTTCAGATTTATGAAATGAAAAAAATATACATTTATTTATACCTAATCCTTATTAACCGGAAATGCCACCAAAAAGGCCAACATAGGTTTCTATCGAAAGTCAAATTTAACTTTCAATCGAAACTAACTAACTTTCGATCGAAAGTAGTTTAGTAATGGCCAAAAATTGCATTTTTCGGCAAAGTACTTTCGATAGAAAGTATTTTCGATCAAAAGTCAAAAGTTTCGATCGAAATTACTTTCTATTGAAAGTGCCTAGTTTAGGCCATGGTTGCAAGTTTTGAAGAAATTCTGAGAATTTCGTGGCTTCGGACCTCAAGCGTGCTGATCAAATGGAAGAATAAGAAGATGTCCTTTTGCATACAACAAGTACTCAAAACTAGCTTTCTAACGATTATATATTTGGCTATTTTTAAATTTATTATGTGTATGGTTTTTGACGTTAAATGAATGTAGGTTTATTTATCAAATATAAACCTCTAAGTTTGACGTTCAATGAAAAATAGTAAAAAAGGGAATTTTTTTTTTGAAAAATAACAGTGCCCTCCGTATTCGAGTCTACTTTCTATTAAAAAAAAAAAAACTGAAATTCGATAAATACACAATAAGTTATAAGCTATGTAGTCAAGGTACATCAAAATTATGGTTTAGTCAACTTCAAATGTTAATAAAATATGCAATAATTGTGATAATGTCGTCAAACCAATTGCATGCCCTCTGTATGGATGTTACAAAACTAAATTCAAAAGAATCACATTCAGATCTATTTTACAAAAAAAGTTATGCTCTATGAAAACAATGTTACTATTTGAAAATGACGTTTTCAGCACCATACGAGTTTTCGTGGGAGAAATAAAAAAGTATTCAAATAAATTCAAAAAATTTATTAAAAATATATATTTAGAATCTAGACAAAAAATCCTAAAAGACTCTAATTTACTTCATTCTACGATTTTGAACGGTTCAATGACAATATGCATCCAAATCTAAAAAAATTTCTCAAAATGTAGAGTTCAGTGTTCGTTCGGGAAAAAAAGTGTAACTCACTATTGTGGGTTCACCCACACAAGTGCAGTTAGGCCATGTCTCCAATATGAAGCCAATTCTCAATCTTGTGTTCTAATTTCACAACAATTGGAGCTTGCATATTGTTTAACACCAATATTCAAGACCATGCCATGTCATAGGTTTGATACTTTATAACTCATGTATATATGTTTCCAATGTTATGTATAAATGTTATACATGTATAGTTAGATGTTAAAATATTATCCTAGGACCCCTTAGTACATCCTAGGACCTTATAAGATACATAGGGCCCATTAAGACATCTAGGACCCTGTAGTTGGACCTTTTATACCATAAGATTCCTTAAAAACTCTTATTATGACATAAAACCCCTTAAGAACCCTTAGAAGGACCTATTATAACATAATAGGGCTTATTATGACATAACACCCTTAGTAGGACCTATTTTGACATAATAGGACCACAACGGACCTAAGACCCCTTAAGATGGCCTATTACAACATAAGAGCCTTTAAAGAGTCCTTAGTATGACATAAACCCCCTTAAGACCCCTTAGTAGGGCCTATTATGAGACAATGCCCCTTATGAGCCCTTAGTAGTGCCTAATATGACCTATTATAATATAAGACCACTTAGTAGGACCTAGTATGACATAAATCCCCTTAAGATGACCATTTATGACATAAGGCCCTTTACTATGACCTATTATGACATTATAACTCTTACTAGGACTTATATATTATGACATTATAACCCTTAAGAGGACCTAGTTAGATGTTTAGCTCCCTCTCTCTCTCTATCTATCTATCTATCTATCTATCTATCTATGTAAAATAAATAAAACATCATCAGTATTTTTTTTTCATCCAAGGAGGTTTAACTTCTACCAATGAACAATCTAGGAGTGTTATCACCAAATCTAACCACTCCACCATCATATTTGTTTAACTGGATAAACTTGTCTTTATCACTGGTCATATGATGAAAGAAATCACTATCTATAATCCATTCTGATTTCTTTTCCACATGTGACACCAAAGTTTTATCTTCATGAACAAGTCCTTCATCCTTAATTGCAAAAAACCCAATCACATCTTCATCATTTGCAAAATCATCTAAAACATCATCACTAGCATAATTACATTCCTTATCCTTTTTGAAAAACTTAGGTATTCTACTAGGACATCTCGATGCAAAGTGACCAATTTTATTGCAAGAAAAACATTTTAGAAGAAACTTGCTTTCAAACTTGCCCTTACCTCTCTTTTCCCTCTTTGCGATAAGATCCACAAGCTCATCGGGATTTCTTTCTTCTTCCTCTATTTCAGCCCAATCATCAACATATTCTCCAAGATCTGCATGTTTTCTACCTCTACTAGTACTTGCAAATCTAGATAGTGTCCTCTTGTCATTGTGAACATTGGCCTTAAATGTAGTTTCCACTTTAGGTAATGCATCATGTAGCTCTGTGATTTCAAAGGTGGTTATTTTAGCAATCAACATCTCTTTGTTGAAGTTCACAGTGAGTGGAATGATCTCCTCAATCGCCTGAACTTTTTTCTTATAAACTGATGTCAAAGATCTCAAAATATTTGCAATCACTTCTCCTTCAGTGTATGCACCTCCAAAAGTTATAACTCTTGTAACAACCTTGGTTACCCTTTGCACATATACTATGAAATTCTCATCATATCACATTCTTAGGCTCTCCATCTTTGCTTTCCAAATCTTCAACTTTACCCTTTTAGTATATTGATCTCCTTCATATAAGACTTCTAACCTTATCCAGATCTTGTGTGTTAAATCAAGTTCCTTAACCTCTGTGAATTTTGCTTCTGAAAGTGCACTGATTAATGCTTCCCTTGTAACCATGTTGTAATGAAACAATTTCTTCTCATCTGAACAATAGCATCAACTATCTCAGACTCTACCTTGAGTTTCTCATTTCTTTTAATAATCATCTAGTAATCAATTCCCATGTAGATCAGGTGAGTCCTCATCTTGTTCTTCCAACTGTCAAAGTTTTCATCATCAAACTTAGGGCTCTCCTTTTTGTAGTAAGTAATCTTAGGATGTCCTAAAGAGGTTACGCTTTCTACCTCTGAGGTGGACCAGAAGCTCTGATACCAATTGTTAGCAATAATAATGGACCAACACAACTAAGAGGGGAGAGGGGGGATGAATAATTTGTGTGTGTAATCTAAACTATAAATTCCTTTTAAGCTAATTAAAACAAACTAAAATAGTAATGTAAATAACACCATAACACATAGAATTGTTGTCGACAAAAATCTTGTTAAGGGAAAAACCCTGGTGGGGATGGAACCCACTAATAATACACTACAAATATTGTCCCTATTAGGAGACCTAGTCCTATTAGGAGTTGATTATTACATTAATTACAAGTCCATGTTAAAGGATAGACCCTATTAGGAGTCTTTCCAACCCTTTAAGGAGTTGATTACAAGGATAGGCTCACTTATTGAGCACACTACTCAAAGTGAAGGTTAAATCCACTTTCTAAAGGTTAAACTCACCTTCTGGATCCAATGTTTAAATACATGTATAAGAGTATAAAATAATAGTAATGAACTGACTTGCAATAACTAGCTTTGCCCAAACAATTCCAATGAAGTGCTGAATGAATTACTTCTTCTCTATGTCCAACAAACCTTCCAACAATTAGTTCACAATCACTTCTTAATCATTGCACACAATTATTCTAAGGAATGACATTCCTTTATACAAGTTACAACAAGCAATTAGGTTGGCCTATTAGGACTTCCCCAATGCAAAAATAAATGCATAGACCCTTGCTAAGATAAACACGGTATCTTAAATAAATATACAACAAATACAATTCATCAAATGCCCACCAAGATCCACAATCCATGCTAGGAACCTTCTGAACACGTTATCTCCTGAATTCGGCCTCAAACAAGTCTTCGCAAGACCACGCGCTTCATCTGGTGTCACCTAGATCCTGGCAATGCAATAATCTCACAAAATGTTCTCCCATGTGTCTTTTGTCAAGCCTCCAGTTTGCATACTATAATCCATTCTCGCATCCAAGTTATCCTGAAAAGTCAGAGACCATCTCTGTCATAATCTTGTGTTACTGCACTGTGACCAATCAAGTCACCAAAATAGTCAAACTCATGTAAAAGAATAGATAATGATCTGCAACTTTAGACATAAAGTCTACACACATCCTTCATCACAAATCTAAGATCGCATATCCTGGAATGTCCATACCATTCTGTCAAACCTGCATGTTCCTATCATAACTAGTTTGTTTGAGACTTATGATTGAACCAACTGAAACATATGTTGACATCAATAACAAAATATGAATGTCAACACCTCAATCAGAAACAATTCCAACACATCCCCCTTTGCATCCTCGGAATTTCAAAACCTACCTCCACTCTTGTTCCCACTCACCATCCCTACTCAAATTTCATAGTCAATTAAAAATTTGTGTTTCTAATAACTCAATAATAGACAAATTGCTACTATTGTTATGATTAATAAGTAGTTGTTCACTATTTTGATCATTATTCTTTATTAATTAAATTTAGATTATTCAAAAGCATAAAATTAAAAATCAAAGAAATTTTATCTTATAATTTGTGAGGTTAAATTTGTATATATGAATTTAACTTTTGACTCAGAAATACTTTGTTGTTAGTTTAAATGAGTTTCTATTTACGCACATTTAAATTTTTTGAGACATATTTATTTGATTTTTATTATTACTGCTTTTACTTTTTATTCCATCTCACGATGGCTCCTCTAATTTCAGTGTCAACAAAACTCTATGTTTCTAATAACTCAACAGTAGACAAATTGCTACTATTGTTATGATTAATTAGTAGTTTTTACTATTTTGATCATTACTTTTATTACTTAAATTTGACCTATTTAAAAGCATAAAAATAAAAATTCTTATCTTATCGTGAATACTTTTTAATTACTCCCAAACTTTTAAATCTCCTTATACTGTTGAGAAACTACACAAACTTTCAAACCCCATACTGCTTTTGTTTTGAATTATTGTTTACAGCTTGTTTTGATCTTTTATGACGTGACAACCTTCTTGTACAATGTGCCACAATAAAGATAACATGACTTTACGTAATTATTAAAGTTTGATAACACTATCCAATAAAGAAAACATTGATTTTGATAACGATGTCCTAATCTCCTGTGTCCTTTAGAGAATAATTGAACTTGGTAACGATGTCCCATATCTCCTGAGAAATTCCCAAAAAATCTAATTCACACAGGGAACTTTCTCAGATTTATGTTAGAGGTCATGCAAAAATGTCAGTCCATGTTACAATGGGTGTATTCATGGACATAACATTTTCTACAATGTGTGTTATGCTGGTAGGGGCCGGCACAATTTTTCTTGTGACTACAATTCTACTAAAACACCTTGGAAATCATGGGAGCCGTCTCCCTCCAGGCCCCAGAGCTATTCCAGTAATTGGTCACCTTCATCTTCTCAAAGATGAAAATAGGCCAATTCACCACATTCTAAATTCACTCTCGTCGATCTATGGGCCTATTATGCATCTCAAATATGGTAGCTGCCCTGTTTTAGTGATAAGTTCTTCAGATCTCGCCAAAGAATGTTTTACAGTAAATGATAAGTCATTTTCTTCTCGCCCTCGGCTTGCCCATGCCCAGCATTTGGGCTACAATTATTCCATACTGGGCTGGGCCCCTTATGGCCCCTATTGGAGAAATGCTAGAAAAACTTGTGTTCTTGAGCTTCTGTCTTCGAAGAGAATCCAATCGTTTAAACCCAAGAGAATGAAAGAGATTTGTAGGGCAGTATATTCCCTGTTTCAACAGTCACAATTGCAGAGTATTGTGAACATGAGAAACGTTTTGTCCCAATTGACTTTTAGAATCCTGATGGCTATGATCATAGATGACAGGTATTTTGGAGAGGAATTGGGGATTCCGGTAGATTTGGTTACCCATCTGATTAAAGAGTCATTTTTCCTAAAAGGAGTGATTTGTATTGGGGATTATATACCCTGGTTAAAGTGTCTTGATTTGCAAGGTTTGGAGAAGGCAATGAAGAAGGTACAGGGGAAATTAGACTTGTTTTTGCAGAGAATTGTGGAGAGGCATAGAAAGGGGTCAAAAGAGGAGAGAGTAATGGAAGACTTTGTTGATGTGCTCATCTCGCAGGCAGAGGAGAATGGTGAAGCGATTTCTGATAGAGATGCATTTATAAAAGCAACTGCAATAGTAAGTTGTTTTAATTTTGTTGGTTTTGGCATTTTGGGTTTCTAAATTCTTGTTATTATTGTGTATAGCTTCTGATAACAGTTTTGTCAGTTTATTTTTTTTAACATTTGGATCTAATTATATGATAGATATCAGAAAGAAGAAAGGAAGATAAGAGAGCATAATAAATTAGATACTATATACTAGAATAGTGTCAAGACTCGTTATTTGTTTTATATTAAGTATACACTAGAATAGTGTCCAGACTTATTATTTGTTTTATATTAAGTTTAAGGATTTTAAGAAAAAAGATTATGCCTATATTTTCTAAAATCTAAAGGGTGCATTAATTCTAGAAATTAAAAAAGTTTAGATGCATTATAAATAGACAATTAAAAAGAAGGAAGGAAACCTCCAAATTCGTAGACACAGTATAATACTTGTTACTCCAAGAATATAAGAAATGAGTTTTGTACTTATTCTAAAATTAGAAAAACAACCATTCCAATACAATAATACTGAAGTTAACTAGGATGAAATAAAAGAAAAATTAACAAACAAGAAAGACAGTAGTATTAATCACAAATTCTTAATAGACATTGTAATCAATTTTCACAAAATAATTCAAATGTCTGATCATATTTTGAAAAAGACAATTCTGATCAATTTCAATTTTAATGGTAGTAGCTATACAGTCACAAAAATAGTTAACCATACAAAGTGGAAACACTTAATTTTTTAAAAAAAAATTATAATAAAAAAAATGATTTCATGGCTGAATAACCATTTTTAATTTTGGTATCAACGTTAATGTAAAGCTAATTTAACCAAAATCAAAAATCCTATGACTCAGAACAACCCTTCCGAACCCTCACATTGGGAGGAAAGAGAAAGTGTCAAAACTTAGACAACTGATCCATACAAAGTTTACCAAGTTTTTCCTTTCTCTCCAATATTTTGGCTTATGAGTCTTACTTCTTATTTGCATGCCAGATGGTTGAGGAGGATTAATGTGATTCCTCTTGAAATGGCTGAGAATGCTCCCTCTAATCAAACCAGTTTAATCAATAGTACTTTACCCAGATCCTTTTAACTTTCCAAATGAAATAAGTCTTAGGATGTGCATCAGAAAATAGGAAGCTAGCTAAACATGATTAGGGGCTTAAAAACAATTAAAAATAGTATAGAAGTATTATTACGTTGTATCAACGAAGGGATAAGAAAATGTAAGGCAATGTAGTGCATCCATGGAATGAAAGCAATGAAGAGGTGGATGATGGTAAAAGGAAAAAGAATGAAATGTGTTTTTATAGTTATGATATTAGGGGATTTGTATTTGGGTTTATAGATGGGTTATAGTAATATGAGGAAACTCTATATTCTTTATGGAAGCTACATAATTTGTAGAAACTAAAGAGCTGCAATCACAAAACAAAACAAAATAGAACAAAGGATATTCTATATTATGATAGCAAAAAAAAACTAACTTTTATTGCAACATGCTTCTTGTATATAAATTACATTTTCAGCCTATAGCTTTATTCAAGCTTAACAAAAATAAACTAACCTTATCTTCTAGTTAATAATCTACGGTGAAATTTGCCAATATTAAGTGCTTGTAAAAATAGCATTAATTCCTTATTTTAAAATAGTCTAAAAAAGAACTAATAGATTGCTGGAAGCAATGAAATCAGCATCATTATCCTTCATACTCCCCCTTGATGCTGAGAGGACTCACAATTTGATCTCTGAGAGCCACAAATTGATCTTTTGTAACAGCCTTCGTGAAGATATCTGCAATTTGATCCTTTGTGTTAACATACTTCAATTCAACCGCTTTCTTCTGTACCAAATCTCTGATGAAGTGTTGTTTCAAATCAAAGTGTTTGGTCCGGCTGTGATGAGTGATGAATTGGGCTCTTGGCCAATTTAATAGCACTTATGTTGTCACAAAAAATTATAGTAGGCTAAACTTGTACCTCTCCAATTTCTTCAAGAAGCTTTCTAAGCCATAAAGCTTGTGTGCCAGCTGAAGTGACCGCAACATATTCTGCTTCTGTAGAAGAGAGAGCAACCATACTTTGCTTCTTTGAACTCCATGTGATTAAACCAAAGCCCAAAGAAAAATAATTACCAGATGTAGATTTCTGGTCATCCAAACTACCTCCCCAATCAGAATCACTAAAGCCAACAAGCTCAAATTTTTTAGAAGAATAGTGAATTCCAAAATTGAGAGTGTCTTTCACATACCTCAAAATTATCTTGGCTGCCTTCATATGTTCTTGTGATCGATTTTTCATATACCTTGAGACCAATGAAACTAAATAAGCAATATCAAGTTTTGTGTGAGTTAGAAACATCAAATTTCCAACAATGCTTCAGTATGATGTCTCATCAACAATTTCAGCACCATCATCTCTACACAATGTAACTCCATGAGCAATTGGAGTAGAAAGAGGTTTAGAATCATCCATATCAAATTTCTTTAGTATATCTTTTGCATACTTTGTTTGACAAACAAAAATTTTATTTTCATGTTGATAAACCTCCATTCCCAAAAAATACTTCATGAGACCCAAATCTTTCATCTCAAATTCATTCATCATAGCAACTTTGAATTCCTCTTTCATCTTAGAACAACTACCCATATATAACAAATCATCAACATACAAACTCACAATGATAATATCATTACCTTCTTGCTTGTAATAAAGGGTAGGTTCACTCTTACTTCTTCGAAAGCCATTCTACTGAAAATATCCATCAATCCTTGCATACCATGCACGTGGTGCTTTCTTGAGGCCATACAAAGCCTTCTTTAGCTTATAGACATGATCTTCTTTGCCTTGAACTTCAAAACCTTGTGGCTGTCCCACATATACTTCTTCTTCTAAGTACCCATTCAAGAAGGCACTTTTCACATCCGTGTGATGAATAGTCCATTTCTTTTGAGCTGCAAGAGAGATTAGCATTCTAATAGTTTCTTGTCTTGCTACAGGTGCAAAAAAAATTTCATAATCAATGTCATATCTTTGAGTGAAACCTTTAGCAACCAATCTTGCCTTGTATCTTTCTACACTCCCATCACTATTATACTTGACCTTGTAGACCCATTTCATGTCAATCTTCTTTTTCTCATGTGGAAGCTCTACAAGCTCCCAAGTCTCATTCCTATCAATGGAATCCATCTCTTCATTCATTGCTTGCATCCAAACCTCATTAGTACATGCATCTTCAAAACATGATGGCTCAAAATCAGCTTTAGCAAGTAATGCAAAATTTACTGTCTCACCTATTGGATCCTCTTCATGTGCTTATTTTGACACTTTTGATAAATAACACTTAATCTTCTTACCTTTCTTGTATTACTTGGGCTTGAGGATGGACTTTCACTTAGAATTGAAGAGGGGCTACTTGGTGGACTTGGAGATCTTATAATAGATTCATTAGTTGGCTGCTCATTATTATTACCAACAATAATATCATCATCCAAAACTGATTTTGGCTTTTCAACATGGCCTTTTTGATGACCATAAACTCCCCCTTCATCAAAAATCACATCTTTTGAAACAACAAGCTTATTAGTAAGAGGATTATACAATCTATAAGCCTTGCTTTCCTTACTATAACCCACAAAAATGCATGATTCACTTTTAGCATCTAACTTTTGTCTATTCTAATCAGGGATACGAACATAAGCCAAACAACCAAAAACTTTAAAATGATTTACATTAGGTCTTTTCTCATACCATGCTTCATATGGAGTCATCTTGTCTAAGGCACTTGTAGGACTCCTATTGAGAATATAGACTGCTATAGCAACTGAATCAGCCCAATAGGATTTGCTCAAACCCTTGGTTTGTAACATACTCCTTGCCATTTCTACCATAGTATAGTTCTTCCTTTCAGCCACACCATTTTGTTGAGGTGTGTATGAAGTTGTTAGTTGCCTCTTGATCCCATTTATCTCACAAAAATTCTAAAAATCTTTTGAGAAAAAGTCTCCTCCACGATTTGTTCTCAAACATCTGATTGTGTTTCCTTTCTCATTCTCTACACGAGCTTTAAACCTCTTGAAAGTAGCAAGGGTTTCATCCTTAGTCTTCAAAAAATACACCCGACACATGTGTGAGTAATCATCAATAAAAGTAATGAAATATGATGACTTACCCAAACTTTGTGTTTGCATAGGACCACAAATATCTGAATGAATAAGTTGTAGGGGGTGTTGAGCCCTCCATGCATTGCCTTTTGGAAATGAATCTCGTGCGTGCTTTCCTTTTGCACATCCTTCACAAATCTTGTTATGCTCTTCAACCTTAGGCAATCCAAGAACCAATGCATTGGATGTTAGAACCTTCAAACTATGAAAATTCAAATGGCCATATCTGAGATGCCACAACCAACTTTTATCCTCATATGCCATATTAACAAGCTGGTTATCATTTTCACCAAACTTCAAGGGGAGCATCCTATTATTTGTCATAGGAACAACTGTAATTACTTTATTGCCGCGATTCTTATCATAGATAGTACATTTCATATTCTCAAATACTACTCTATAATTCTTCTGACATAGCTGCCCAACACTCAATAAATTATGCTACAATTTGGGAGTATAATAAATATCCTAAACACTTTTCGTACCTTCCTTTGTCTGAACATCCATGGCTCCTTTGGCTGCGACCTCTACTGTATTGTTATTTCCAAGAGTAATATTGGATTTATAGCCATCATCAAGCTTTGAAAAAAATATCCTTGTTACCAGACATATGGTTAGAGCACCCAGAATCTAAATACCAAATATCATTCTTATTTTTTTCTACTTTGTAACATTGAATGTTTCTTTTATCAAATCTACCTCGGCCTCTTCCTCCTTGAGCACCTCCTCTTCCTCTAGTTCCTCTTGAAAAGTTATGATTTTGACCCCTTCCTAAGCCTCTGTGGTTGTTATTGCTGCTGCTAGCACCATCATTCTTTGAAATTTGCAATTGGGAAGCAAAAGCCTTCTCATTAATGCTAGTAGAAGTGTCCCTTATTCTATCCTCATGTGATATGAGAGATCCAACTAGCTCATCAAACTCCAAGGTGGCTAAATTTTTACTTTCTTCAATAATAATTGCTACAGTATTCCATTTTGGGGTTAAAGATCTCAATACCTTCTGTATCACATGCTCTTGGCTCATAGGTTCACCCAAAGTGGCCATTTTATGAACCGCATCGTTGACTCTTACACAAAAATCTCCCACATTCTCACTTTCCTTCATCCTCAAATTCTCATATTCTCTCTTCAAGGTTTGTAGTTTCACAACCTTGATCTGGTCATTGCCATGGTAAGCATCTTTTAGAGTCTTCCAGGCATCCTTTGATGTCTATGCATCAGCAATTCTGGGAAACAAGCTCTTCTCAAGAGCTGTTTGAATGTGAAATAGAGCCATTGCATTCTTCTTCTTAGCTTCCTTCTTCAATCTCCTCTCATTAGCTGTGATATCATCCCAATTCTCAAGTTCTTCATATCCTAATTCAACAATCTCCCAAAAATATTTTCCTATCAAAAAAGTCTTCATCTTGATTGACCAATATTGATAATCAACTCCATCAAATTCTAGAATTTGCAAATTATTTGTCATGCTGAAAGCTTCACAATCCTAAAGCTCTAATACCAAATGTAGAAACTAAAGAGCAGAATCACAAAATAAAACAAAATAGAACAAAGGATATTCTATATTATGACAACAAAAAAACAACTAACTTTTAATGCAACATGCTTCTTGTATATAAATTACATTTTCAACCTGTAGCTTTATTCAAGCTTAACAAAAATAAACTAACCTTATCTTTTAGTTAATAATCTACGATGGAATCTGCCAATATTAAGTGCTTGTAAAAACAACATTAATTCTTTATTTTAAAACAGTCTAAAAAAGAACTAATAGATTGTTGGAGGCAATGAAATCAGCATCATTATCCTTCATAATTGTGCTACAAATGAAACTACATGCCTTATCTACTGTAAAATTTAATAATAATAATGTGATCAGAAAAGTTAAGGAAAGGGTCGAGAATGAATTCAGAGATGCCTATCTTATTTAGAATCTTTCCTGTACATTAACTTTCCAACTTGTCTTAGATTTAGAAGTTACATGCCTATGAGATTGATAATTTAATAATGAATTATGCTTACGAAATTAGAGGAGGCATCAAAAAATAACTTGCAGGCTCTAGTCTTGTAGAAGATCATGACTTAGGTATAGGCATACCAACATCAATTTAAGATATAAATTCTTGTTATTATGCATAGTTTCCGGTAACAACTAAATGAGTTTATTTCTTTCATGTTTTTGATCAATCAACATGACCTCTCATCAAGAAGAAGAGAACAATACAATAGAACATAATGAATCAAATACTTCTTTAAATAGGTAGAGGCTAAGCTTCTTATAAAAAGTATCAAAGACAAAAAAATGTCAAATTCTTTTTTTCAATATTTGTCAAAACACAATGATAAAATATGCAGATCATGAAGAACAGATGGTGAGAATTTCGTGAAAATCTTTTGTGTTTTCAATTTTTTGAAATTTGGTCAACGGTGCATTTTGTAGGAAGCTTAGCCATGTCCCTTTAAATAGTGATGAATCAGATACTGTATTCTAGAATAGTGTCCAGACTTGCTATTTGATTTATTTTTGGATTAGACAACTCTAAAAATTAGATTATGCCCATTGTTTCTAGGATCAGTAAGGACACATTAATTTTAGAAAATTAGAAAAATTAAGATTGGAAATTGAAAATTAGAAAGAAGAAGGAAACCTCCAAACTCTATAAACATGATATAAATATTTATTTTTCTAAAGATAACATATACTTTTAGGTATAAAAAATGATCTTTGTCCTTATCATGATAAAATAAACTAATAAGAAAATCTTGATACTAAAATTAATTATGATAGAATAAATAAGAAAAAACACTAACAACATTAACACATAAACTAATAGAACAACGTTTAAAAATATTATAATCAACATTCACAAAATCACTAGTGTCTTCTCATAATCCTAACCAGCTTGAATATCAACCATAATGAAACACCTCAAAACAACCCTTCTCAACCCTCACACCCCAGAAAAAGTAGAAAATCCCTGTTGTAGGAAAAAAGAGTCAAACCTTCGACTTCGGCAACTAATGCAGACAAACTTGAACTAAGCTTCGCTTTTTTCTAAGAACCACTATAGCTGAGAATGCTCCCAGGAATCAAATCTGTTTAATAAAGAGTATTTTACCTCGATCTTTTAACTTTCCAAACGAAACAAGTGAAATATGTTAATCATCTGCAAGAAAAAATAGGAAGTTAGCTAAACATGATTAGGGTCATTGAAAAATAATATAAAAAGTATAATAAGGTTGTATCAATGAAGGTGATGAGTAAAAGGAATGCAATTTAACGTACTCAAAGAAATGAGAGCCACGAAGAGGTGGGTAATGGTAATAGGGTAAAAGAGAAAGGTGTATAGTCTGGTTATAGTGGGCAATCTGTTTTAGGTTTATAGGTTTATAGATTTTATAATAATTGTTCTTATAGAAAGCATTTAATTGTACTATTAACAAGATGTATATCCTTTTTAGGGTCCGTTTAGTTGATGAAATTAAATAACGTCCAATATTTGATATTCTAGAAGTTTTAAATCTAGAAAATCATTTTTGGAATATGAATGGAACTGTTTGATTCATCGAGAATTCATGCCGAATTCATAATAAAAAGATGGAAAATGTTGTTTGCATACTAATTTCAAAATATTATAAATTTTGTTTTATCCCCAATTCTCATTTAAGTGGAATTGGAATTGATTTTCCAATTCCACTTATTTAGATGGAAGATTTAAATGCTGATTTTGGGGATAAATGAGAATTAACAAATCCCTATTCTAATTTCATGTTTTGAACACAAAACATTGAAAATGTCAATTCTGGAATTTGACAATTCCAATTCCAGTTTAATTCCTAAAATTTGATCGTAATACTGTGATTAAAAAAAGTTAATGAAAGAATTAGCAAAAATACAGTGATTAAAATAAGTTAATGAAAGAACCAACAGAAATTCAAATATTAAGAAAAAGTGCCTGCTTTATTTGGACAGGTCAACTTCTAAATTTGTCTAAGATTTATAAACATAGATTCATATACTTGCAAAACTGGATATTATCACATCTTTGTGAATAAAAATATTCGAATATTCCACATACTATAATTGATAATTTTTTGCAAACTTCTGATTGTATCTCTTATTCTCATTCCCTTGTAGAGTATGTTAAATGCAGGAACTAATACGTCTTCAATTACACTAGAGTGGGCATTGTCATTGTTAATGCGACATCCCCAAGTAATGAAGAAAGAACAAGATGAACTTGATTCTAAAATTGGACAAAATAGATTGGTGGAGGAATCAGATATAAACCAGTTAACATATTTGCAAGCAATAGTTAAAGAGACTTTGCCTCTTCATCCATCGGCACCTTTGTTTGTGCCACACAAATCTATTGAGGATTGCATTGTTGGAGGCTATCATATTCCTGTGGATAAGTGATGCTGGAAAAGCTGGAAAATCATTTTTTGGAGAGTTTTTAATGAAGTTTTATTATTTTTATGGAAATAAGGAATGTGCAAAGTTTTGCATATTTATATTTAGAATTTAGTTTTTCTTTGTTTTTTAGTTTTGTTTTTTGCAAATAAAACTATCTAGATACATGTTTATCTAGTTTTATTTCCTATTTTTTCTATGGCTATGAATTTTATCTATTCAACCATTTGTAATAGTTTTTTCCGACAGAGCTGCAATAAAAGTTGTTTTCAGAATTTCTTCTTCTTTTGTAAAATCTTCATTTGGTATTAGAGCTTTAGGATTGTGAAGCTTTCAGCATGGCAAATAATTTGCAAATTCCAGAATTTAATGGAGTTGATTATCAATATTGGTCAATCAAGATGAAAAAAATTTTGATAGGAAAAAATTTTTGGGAGATCATTGAATCAGGATATGAAGAACCTGAGAATTGGGATGATCTCACAGCTAATGATAGGAGATTGAAGAAGGAAGCTGAGAAGAAGAATGCAATGGCCCTATTTCACATTCAAATGGCTCTTGAGAAGAGCTTCTTCCTAGAATTGTTGATGCACAGATAGCAAAGGATGCTTGGAAGACTCTAAAAGATGCTTACCATGGAAATGACCAGATCAAGGTTGTGAAACTACAAACCTTGAAGAGAGAATATGAGAATTTGAAGATGAAGGAAAGTGAGAATGTGGGAGATTTTTTTGTAAGAGTCAAGGATGTGGTTCATAAAATGGCCACTTTGGGTGAACCTATGAGCCAAGAGCATGTGATATAGAAGGTATTGAGATCTCTAACCCCAAAATGGAATACTGTAGCAATTATTATTGAAGAAAGTAAAAATTTAGCCACCTTGGAGTTTGATGAGCTAGTTGGATCTCTCATATCACATGAGGATAGAGTAAGGGACACTTCTACCAGCATTAGTGAGAAGGCTTTTGCTTCCCAATTGCAAATTTCAAAGAATGATGGTGCTAGCAACAACAATAACAACCACAGAGGTTCAGGAAGGGGTCAAAATTAAAACTTTTCAAGAGGAAATAGAGGAAAAGGAGGTGCTCAAAGAGGAAGAGGCTGAGGTAGATATGATAAAAGACACATTCAATGTTACTATTGCAATCGGTATGGACACTATGAGAAAGAGTGTAGGCTGAAATCAGGTAACAATAATGCAAATTATGCTCAACAAGATGAGGATCCTTCCTTTAGTAATTTATTCTTGTGTTATGGCAAAGCTGAAAATAATATGAGTGATGTTTGGTATTTGGATTCTAGGTGCTCTAACCATATGTCTAGTAACAAGGATATTTTTTCAAAGCTTGATGATGGGTATAGATCCAATATTACTGTTGGTAATAATAATACGGTGGAGGTTGTAGCCAAAGGAGCCATGGAAGTTCAGACAAAAGAAGGTATAAAAAGTGTTCAAGATATCCATTATACTCCAAAATTGAAGCATAATTTATTGAGTGTTGGGCAGCTATGTGAAAAGAATTATAGAGTTGTATTTAAAAATATGAAATGTACTATCTATGATAAGAATTAGGGCAATAAAGTGATTACAGTTGTTCCTATGACAAAGAATAGGATGTTTCCCTTGAAGTTTGGTGAAAATGACAATCAGCTTGTGTATATGGCTTATGAGGATAAAAGTTGGTTGTGGCATCTCAGGTATGGTCATTTGAATTTTCATAGTTTGAAGATTCTAAATAGATTGGTTCTTGGATTGCCTAAGGTTGAAGAGCACAACAAAATTTGTGAAGGATGTGCAAAAGGGAAGCATGCAAGAGAATCATTTACAAAAGGAAATGCATGGAGGGCTCATCACCCACTTCAGCTTATTCATTCTGATATTTGTGGTCCTATGAAAATAAAAAGTTTGGGTAAGTCATCATATTTTATAACTTTTATTGATGATTACTCACGCATGTGTTGGGTTTATTTTTTGAAGACTAAGGATGAAGCCCTTGATACATTCAAGAGGTTTAAAGCCCGTGTAGAGAATGAGAAAGGAAATACAATCAAATGTTTGAGAATAGATCGTGGAGGAGAGTATTGCTCCAAAGATTTTCAATTTTTTTGTGAAATGAATGGGATCAAGAGACAACTCACAACTACTTACACACCTCAACAAAATGGAGTGGCTAAAAGAAAGAACCGTACTGTGGTAGAAATGGGAACGAGCATGTTACAAACCAAGGGTTTGAACAATACTTATTGGGTTGATTTAGTTGCTACAACAGTCTATATTCTCAATAGGAGTCCTACAAGTGCCCTAGACAAGATGACTCCCTATGAAGCATGGTATGAGAAAAGGCCTAATGTAAATCATTTAAAAGTTTTTGGTTGCTCGGCTTATGTTTGTATACCTAATCAAAATAGACAAAAGTTAGATGCTAAAAGTGAATCATGCATTTTTGGGGGTTATAGTGAGCAGAGCAAAGCTTATAGATTGTATAATCATGTTACTAATAAGATTCTTGTCTCAAGAGATGTGATTTTTGATGAAGGGGGAGTTTATGGTCATCAAAAAGGCCATGTTGAAAAGCCAAAATCAGTTTTGGATGATGATATCATTGCTGATAATAATAATGAGCAGCTAGCTAATGAATCTATTATAGGATCTCCAAGTCTACCAAGTAGCCCCTCATCAATTCCAAGTGGAAGCCCATCCTCAAGCCCAAGTTCTACAAGAAAGGTAAGAAGATTAAGTGATATTTATCAAAGAAGTCAAAATCAAGAACATGAAGAAGATCCAATAAGTGAGACAGTAAATTTTGCATTACTTGCTAAAGCTGATTTTGAGCCATCATGTTTTGAAGATGCATGTACTAATGAGGTTTGGATGCAAGAAATGAATGAAGAGATGGATTCCATTGATAGGAATGAGACATGGGAGCTTGTAGAGCTTCTGCATGAGAAGAAGAAGATTGGCACGAAATGGGTATACAAAGTCAAGTATAACAGTGATGGGAGTGTGGAAAGATACAAGGCAAGATTGGTTGCTAAAAGTTTCACTCAAAGGTATGGTATTGATTATGAAGAAACTTTTGCACCAGTAGCAAGACAAGAGACTATTAGAATGCTTATTTCACTTGCAGCTCAAAAGAAATGGACTATTCATCACATGGATGTGAAAAGTGCCTTTCTAAATGGGTACTTAGAAGAGGAAGTATATGTGAGACAGCCACAAGGTTTTAAAGGCAAAGAAGATCATGTTTATAAGTTAAAGAAGGCTTTGTATGGCCTCAAGCAAGCACCACGTGCATGGTATGCAAGAATTTCTGGACATTTTCAGCAGAATGGCTTTCAAAGAAGTAAGAGTGAACCTACCCTTTATTACAAGCAAGAAGGTAATGATATTATCATTGTGAGTTTGCATGTTGATGATTTGTTATATATGGGTAGTTGTTCTAAGATGAAAGAGGAATTCAAGGTTTCTATGATGAATGAAATTGAAATGAAAGATTTGGGTCTCATGAAGTATTTTTTGGGAATGGAGGTTTATCAACGTGAAAATGAAATTTTTGTTTGTCAAACAAAGTATGCAAAGGATATGCTAAAGAAACTTGATATGGCTTATTGTAAACCTCTTTCTACTCCAATTGCTCATGGAGTTGTATTATGTAGAGATGATGGTGCTGATATTGTTGATGAGACATCATATAGAAGTATTGTTGGTAGTTTGATGTTTCTAACTCACACAAGGCCTGATATTTGATGAAGGGTGCTCCCCTTAATACCACAAACACATAATAGAAACAGAGAAACAACAACAATATGCAAGAACAGAAAATGGGCTTCTTATTATCTCCACAAATGTGGAATTACAAACTTTCAGAATTACAATATGTAAAGCCACATGGGCATTCACTTACAATATTCTGTAGGCCAAAGCCTCGAATCAAAACTCAGATCTACTACCCAGAACTATTCTGAACTGCCTAAGACAATAATACAGCCTTCCTTATATAGGCAATTTTCCACCGCCTGGGAAGGTTCCAGAATTTTAGCCAATAAGGCCGACCAAACTTAGAATCATTTTATTTTACATTTTATTACATCATAGTCAGCTCAAGATGACCTTTGAAACCCGAACAGAAATTTTGAAGAAAATTATTTTTCGCCATTTCAGGTGGCCCAACTTCCGAAGACCATAAGTCATCACCAGTTGACCCGATCGGCTATTATAACCCCATTTCAGAAATGCCACGAAGTGCTCTACAGGCTTGACTCGCGCAAGCACTCGTCACCCAAATTTTTGACCTCATCCGGGGCCTCTAAAGCCTTCCAAACTGAGTTCAAAGTTTTTGTACCCTGCTGCCAATACCGAAAATCTTCAATATCTTCCAATATACACTTGATCTAGCAATGAAACTTTACTGGCAGACTTACATGACCAAAATGAACCTCCAAGAAAGAAATCAAATCATCCTGAGCACATACAAAAATTACCAAAAATAGTAACTTTCCATAAATAGCAGCTCTGCTCAAAATAGCCCTTATTGAATATAAAAATAGAAATATTTTTGGGTGATGCAAGATTGCTCTTACACCCAGGATGCTCCTGCATCAATATTGCTTACTCAGTTTCATTGGTTTCAAGGTATATGAAAAATCCATTAAAAGAACATATGAAGGCAGCCAAGAGAATTTTGAGTTATGTGAGAAACACTCTTGATTTTGGAATTCACTATTCTTCTAAAAAATTTGAGCTTGTTGGCTTTAGTGATTCCGATTGGGGAGGTAGTTTGGATGACTGGAAATCTACATCTGGTAATTATTTTTCTTTGGGCTCTGGTTTAATCACATGGAGTTTAAAGAAGCAAAGTATGGTTGCTCTCTCTCTACAGAAGCAGAATATGTTGCAGTCACTTCAACAGGCACACAAGCTTTATGGCTCAGAAAGCTTCTTGAAGAAATTGGTGAGATTCAAGTTCAACCTACTGTGATTTTTTGTGACAACATTAGTGCCATTAAATTGGCCAAGAGTCCGGTTCATCATAGTAGGACAAAACACTTTGATTTGAAATAACACTTCATCAGAGATTTGGTATAGAAGAAAGCGGTTGAATTGAAGTATGTTAACAAAAAGGATCAAATTGTGGATATCTTCATGAAGGTTGTTGCAAAGGATCAGTTTTTTACACTCAGAGATCAAATTGTTAGTCCTCTCAGTATCAAGGGGGAGTATGTGGATAAGTGATGTTGGGAAAGCTGGAAAAGTATTTTTTGGAGAGTTTTTAATGAAGTTTTATTATTTTTATGGAAATAAGGAATGTGCAAAGTTTTGCATATTTATATTTAGAATTTAGTTTTTCTTTGTTTTTTAATTTTATTTTTTGCAAATAAAACTATCTAGATACATGTGTATCTAGTTTTATTTCCTATTTTTTCTATGGCTATGAATTTTATATATTTAGCCATTTGTAATAGTTTTTTCCTACAGAGCTGCAATAAAAGTTGTTTTCAAAATTTATTCTTCTTTTGTAAAATCTTCAATTCCTGCAGGAACAATATTGTTCTTCAAATTTGACCTCAAACCTATTAAAAAAAATTTCCCTCTTTTCCTAGAAAAGGAAGAAATCTCTGGTTCAACAATTATATCTAGAAAGTTCACTTTTATGATCATTATAGAAAGGATGGAAATTGATGTGGCAATAGTATTATTTATTTTTGGTGTCTCATTCTATGTGGCAAGTATTTTTCTTCCATGGACCCTAAGTTCTGATGATTTAGATCCTATATGTGTGGGCTTTTAGCCCCATAATTGCCATAAAATTGTCATCGAAGAAGCTTGGGATTGAAAGCCTACAGCCACCAAAGAGTTTTTTGACAGACATGGCAGGGTTGAACCAGCGAGAAGCTTAGCAACGAAGGCCCACAACCACCCATGATTTTTTTGGCAGACATGGGCAAGCCTCAATGGTTATGCCATTATACCCTGCCAACAACACGGTATTCTTCCCCTCGTAGAAAACTGCCAAAGACAAGTATATATGTGATAGTGGTTGCCAACATTTATGAATCTGACCAGGGAGTTCTTTTGTGTTGGCATAGGCATGTGCATATTGAATCTTAATCTTCCTTTTGTTATGAAAAAATATGTTTCCTCCCATTTCATTCTGTAGCGGTTTGCGGAAAATAGACCAAAGATATTATGCTAAGTTATGTGCTTTATATTTCTTTAATTTCTATTTATTTGGCTCAGTAGGGTTTGCAGACTATTTATCATTTCTCGCTCCTTTTATTAACATTAGTGCACCACTACATGTTTATATATTCAACCTTGCTTTGTAAGAGGTACAATGATTATTGGCCTGGACTACTTCTGGGATGTACTTGATTGATCATTGTTCCATTTGTATTACTCATATACGAATGTTGTAAGTTCAAATTTGAGCTCAAACCTATTAACAAAATTTTCCCTCTTTTCCTAGAAAAAGAAGAAATCTCTGGTTCAACAATTATATTGAGAAAGTTCACTTTTATGATCATTATAACAAGGATGACAATTGATGTGGCAATAGTATTATTTAGTTTTGGTGTCTCACTTTATGTGGCAATTATTTATCTTCCATGGCCCTAAGTTCTGATGATTTAGCTCCACCACACGTGTAAGACCAAATGATGGCTCTATCATTCAAGAGTAGTGCTTAGATTTGTCTAAAACCTTCTGAAGCAATTTCCTCCAACCTCAGTCACATAGCTTTTTAGTCAACTTTAAGGACTTAAATATCTACCTTTAAAAGAATTCAAGCACAACAACATATTTACTAACTAATAGACAACTCCAAAATTACAAGAAAAAATAGGCTTCAATCTATCAATGAATTATATCCAATAGAATGCATTTTGTTGTGTTTCCATGAATGGAACCGATGCCCATAGAAATATGGTAAGCAGGCTGCATTTAGCTACTACAAATCACCTGAGTTGTCTCACATAAGCTTTAGCCTCTAGGTATCATAGCTCCCAATAAAGACTAATTCTTTTTTTTTGTCGATCACTTTGACGATGCCTGAGTCTCCAACAAACTAGACAACCCAAATTATTTGTGCATCACTTTGAGGATATCTGAGTCTCCAACAAAACAGAGAATCTTCAGGGCTATATAATAAGCTACAACTATAGTATTGACTTGCGGCCAAGAAATTTTGCCGCTTAAATCTGATTTTAAGTAGAAGCTTTACTTTAGAAAATTAAAGCTTGTGTATCTGTATAGCATATGCATATATATGAAGATAAATTGTGTAGCTACATCATATCATTTCTCTTTGAATAAGTATTACACTTTGAAAAGAAGAAGTATGAATAGATCTATACCTGTAAATAAACAATGGGATTTCAAAATAAAATCTTTAATTTAAATACACTAAAATAGGTTGAAGCTTATGTATCTGTATCCCATATGACTATATATGAAGATATATTGTGTAGCTATATCATATCATTTCTCTTGAAATAAGCATTTTGAAACTTTCTCTTGAAATAAGCATTATAGTTTCAAAAGAACCAGTAAATAAATATTAGGTTTGGAAAATAAATAATTTGCATTTCATATGAAATATATTTACATTTGTTTCCTAATTTAAATTTTACACCACTACTATGCTCTCTATGCTCTCTATGTTAATTAAATCAACATGGAACGATGAACAGACATCGCAAACTATAATGAACAAAATAAATATAAATTATAAAGAGATAAACTACTCAATCAATTTTTTAGGGTTTGTCTTGTGAAACCCTCTCGAAAAATAAATGAATTTATTGAATCCATTATTCCATATTCAATAGACCTCATTTTGTGCCTACCTGTATTTTTTCAACTTTTGTAGGCTTCAAACTTGGTCCTCTTTACTAATTTTTATCTCTAACCTATACAGCAAGCAGTGACAGATATAATGGCCTCCATGGATTCTGAACAAGGGGGAAATATGTGAGTTAAAATTCAACTTGTACACTCTATTTAAATGTTCAGACCCTGTTGACATATAAATATTAAAAAAACACTTCTTTTAAAATTCATTGCTAGATGATTTCTTGTAGTACTTATAGCTATGCTTATGTTGAACGTTTGATTGTGCTATTTATTGATAGCTCTACTTATTCTGTTTGTCTAGCAAAAAATGGAAAATATTTTAACTTACCACAATTAACCAAGATAAAGGACTTGCCCAAAGAGTGAATAGTATATGCTATGCTACCATTTTTACTGCCTACGAACAATCTTCTGAATGTATACATTTTTATGGAAAAAACAATCAACTTTTACCTTAACACATGAAAATGACCACACCATAACATACAACGCAGCACACGCAAAGATCCTTTATGCCTTAATGGATTTCAGGTAAACTGAGAGTTCAAATAGCAGAACATATCCAAAGAAAGCTATGGTGGATATTCTGAGCATTGCAGCAATCATGGTGGGTTTGCATATTTTTTCCCTCTTTGTGTGTTGCATAGCTATATATATATATATATATATATATATATATATATATATATATATATATATATATATATATATATATATATATATATATATATATATATATATATATATATATATATATATATATATATATATATAGCTATGCATATGTGTGGGCTTTTAGCCCCAAAATTGCCCAAAAATTATCATCTTGTTGGCCTGGTTGCTTGCTCCTTACAACTAAAAGCCCTCTTCTGATACTGTCCAGATTTTGCATTGACAGACCAGAGCCACCGAGAACCTTGGGACCGAAAGCCTATAGCTACCGAAGACTATTCTGATAGACATGGTAGGGTTGAGCCAGTGAGAAGCTTAGCACCGAAGGCCCATAGCCACCGAGGATATTTTTGGCAGACATAGGCAAGTCTCAAGGGTTATGCCATTATTCTCTAGAAGACATGGGCAGGTCTTGAGGATTATGTCATTATGCTCTGACAACAACACGGTGTTCTTCCTCTCATAGAAAATTGCCAAAGATAAGTATATATGCGACAGTGGTCGCCAACATTAATGAATCTGACCGGGGAGTTGTTCTGTGTTTGCATAGGCATGTGCATATTGAATCTTAATCTTCCTTTTGTTACGAAAAAATATGTTTCCTCCCATTTCATTCTGTAGGGATTTGCAGAAAATAGACCAAAGATATTATGCTAAGTTATGTGCTTTATATTTCTTTAATTTCTATTTGTTTGGCTCAGTAGGGTTTGTAGATTCTATTTATCATTTCTAGCTCTTTTTATTAACATTAGTGCACCGCTACATGTTGCTACATTCAACCTTGCTTTGTAAGAGGTACAATGATTATTTGCCTAGACTACTTCTGGGATGTACTTGATTAATCACTCTTCCATTTGTATTACAAATATACAAATGTTGTAAGTTCAAATTTGACCTCAAACCTATTAGCAAAATTTGCCCTCTTTTCCTAGAAAAGGAAGAAATCTCTGGTTCAACAATTATATCGAGAAAGTTCACTTTTATGATCATTATAGCGAGGATAGAAATTGACGTGGCAATAGTATTATTTATTTATGGTGTTCCACTCTGTGTGGCAAGTATTTTTCTTGCATGGGCCCTAAGTTCTAATGATTTAGCTCCACCGCACATGTAAGACTAAATGATGGCTCTATCATTCAAGAGCAGTGCTTAGATTTGTCTTAAACCCTGTGAAGTGATTTGCTCCAACCTCAGTCACATAGCTTTTTAGTCAGCATTAAGGACTTAAATCTCTACCTTGAAAAGAATTCAAGCACAACAAAATATTTACGAACTAATAGACAACTCCAAAATTACCAGAACAAATAGGCTTTAATTTATCAATGACTTATATCCAATAGAATGCATTTTGTTGTGTTTCCATGATAAATCGATGCCCATATAAATATGGTAAGCAGGCTACATTTAGCTACTACAAATCGCCCAAGTTGTCCCACACAAGCTATAGCCTCTAGGTGTCATAGATGCAAATAAAGACTTAAAAAATATATTTTTTTTGTCGATCACTTTGACGATGCTCGAGTCTCAAACAAAGTAGAGAACCCAAATTGTTTTTGCATCATTTTGAGGATGTCTAAGTCTCCAACAAAACATAGAATCTTCAGGGGTATATAATAAGCTACAACTATAGTATTGACTTGTGGCGAAGAAATTTTGCCGCCGAAATCTGATTTTAAGTAGAAGCATTACTTTAGCAAATCAAAGCTTATGTATCTGTATAGCATATGCATATATATAGGAAGATATATTATGTAGCTACATCATATCATTTCTCTTCGAATAAGCATTACACTTTGAAAAGAAGAAGTATGAATAGGTCTATACCTGTAAGTAAACAATGGGATTTCAAAATAAAAATCTTTACTTTAAATACACTAAAATAAGTTGAATCTTATGTATTTGTATCCCATATGACTATATATGAAGATATATTGTGTAGCTATATCATATCATTTCTCTTTAAATAATCCTTTTGAAACTTTCTTTTGAAATAAGCATTATAGTTTCAAAAGAAGCAGTAAATAAATATTAGGTTTGGAAAAATAAATAATTTTCATTTCATATAAAATCTATTTACATTTGTTGCCTACCTTAAGTTTCGCACCACTAGTATGCTCTCTATGTTAATGAAATCAGCATTGAACTATGAACAGACACTGCAAACTGTAATGAATAAAATAATTATAAAGACATAAAGACATAAACTACTCAATCAATTTTTTTGGGTTTGTCTTGTGAACCCCTCTCAAAAAAGAAACAAATTTCTCGAATCCATTATTCCATATTCAATAGACCTCATTTTGTGCCTGCTTGTTCTGTTTAGATATCATATTCAACTTTAGTAAAATCAATGTATTTTTTTAAACTTTGGTAGCTTCAAACTTGGTAGGCTTTACTAATTTTTATCTCTGAATTGTACAGGAAGTGGTGACAGATATAATGGCCTCCATAGATTCTCAACAAGGGGGAAATATGTGAGTTGAAATTCTACTTGTACACTCTATTTAAATGTTCAGACCCTATTGACATATAAATATTAAAAAACACTGCTTTTAAAATTCATTGTTAGATGATTTCTTGTAGTCATGATAGTTGTGCTTATGTTGAATGTTTGATTGTGCTATTTATTAATAGCTCTACTTATGCTATTTGTCTAGCAAAAAATGGAAAATATTTAAACTTACCACAATTTGTAGATTTTTGCAGCTATAGCTACTCAAGAGATCTAGGTAAGAAATAAGAAAATAACATGGCTTGCAGAAAAATAAAGCACACATTTGATGGAAAAATAAAATCAATCTTCTCATTCCATATCTGAATAACAATATGCATAATAATGCATGATTTATACAAAGTTGAATCATGGTTTAAAACAACAAATTACGGTGAAGAGTTTCAGTTATCACCAATCAACATGAACAATTAACAGAAATTAATATGAACTTAACAACCTTTGTTTGGGAAATAAATAATGTATGAGAAAGGAAGATCCTCACTTACGTAGATCAAGGCTAAAGTCAAATAGATTGTCAACCATGAACCATGGATTAGATAAAAGATAACTAAAATTAACTTGTAAATAACCATATAAAATTGATCTTGAGTGGCAATTGGAATTAACTAACAGAAACACAATTATCAAAGATAAAGGTCTTTCCCATAGAGTGAATAGTATATGCTATGCTACCACTTTTACTGCTTGCGAACAATCTTCTAAATGTATACATTTTTATGGACAAGACAATCAAATTTTACCTTAACACATGACAATGAACACACCATAACCTACAATGTAACGCAGGCAAAGATCCTTGCTGCCTTAATGGATTTTAGGTAAATTGAGGGTTCAAATAGCAGAACATATGCAAAGAAAGCTATGGTGGATATTCTGAGCATTGCAGTAGTCATGGTGGGTTTGCATATTTTTTCCCTCTTTGTGTGTTGCATAGCTATGTATATATAGCTATGCAATTATTCTAAATATGGATTGTACTATCAAACCTCTCTAGCTTAACAATCCTTCTCAATGTATACATTTTTATAGACAAAACAATAAACTTTTACCTTAACACATGACAATGACCAGACCATAACATATGTTGGCAGAAATCCATGCTACCTTAATGGATTTTAGGTATCTTCTGAGCATTGCAGCAGTCATGGCGGTTTTAAATTTAAAATCACAATGCATATGTTTGTAATTTGATATATATGTTAAGTATTGTTAATTAAATTTTTTAATACATGCTATATGCGGTCATAAATATCTCTAAAATCAAAGGGATTTGGCTTTCTGAAGGCAAATCTAAAATTTAATTTAAAGCAGAGCATCTTACACTTAATTACTTTTTGAAATTTGTCTATAGTGGCTCGTGTATTTACCTACAACTGATTATAAAACCAACATGAGGTGCAATTGGCATAGTATATTCAGCTTCCATAGTCGAGTGGGGTTTCGGATTCAAAAAAGTTCCCTCCAGGAGTGGTGTAGTTAGCCAGGTCTTTACAAGTTTTAGATCTATCTGATTCTCGTCATCTTGATAGATTTCCTCAAGGATTTGCCTTCTTGTCTTCCTTGGAAGAGCTAGATTTAAGAAAATGGATCAACTTGCGGGACCTTCCTGCCCATTTATGCCAATTTAATTACTGTCCAAGCTGAAATTGATAGTCTGCACAAGCATCAAAACACTACCAGAAACATTGGGTGATCTATCTTGCTTGCAAGAAATGGATTCTACAGATTATTTTAATTTAGTGGGCCTTCCAGGCAGCTTCGGTCAACTCTAGTCTATCTATCATCTACAGTTAAGAGCATGCTCTTAGTAATTTTAATTGCCTGAAAGCTTTGGGGAATTCTCTAGCTTGGAGGAGTTGGATTTAAGGTCTTGTAAAAGGCTAAAAAGCGTCACAAATAGCTTCCAGAAACTGAAATCTATGTTTCACGTGCACCTGCAAGGTTGTTCAAAACTGGAAGCAGACATTCCATTTCCATGGAAGAACTTGATTTATTTAAGGTCTTGTTAAAAGATGAAAAGCCTCCCAGATAGGTTCTAGAAAATTAAATCTTTATTTCACATGCACCTGCAAGGTTGTTCAAAGCTGAAAGAAGACATTCCATTATCAACAAACATTGTCAATTTATCTTCCATGGAAGAACTTAATTTATTTAAGCTCTTGTAAAAAGTTGAAAAGCCTCCAAGATATCTTCCAGAAAGTGCACCTGCAAGGTTGTTCGGAGCTAAAAGCAAACATTCCATTATCAACAAAATTGCCAATTTATCTTCCATCGAAGAGTTTCATTTATTTAAGCTCTTCTACGTGAGCTTAAATTACATGGTTGTTAATCAATGATGTCTAAATTACCCCCGACGTTTGGCAATTTGTAAGTAAAAAAGCAAACTAGACTAGAATATGTTACGTTGCTCAAATTTGCATTGTTTCATACAAATTTCCTAAGTAAAAAAGCTAACTATAAAACATAGGTTTATAATGGGCTAAACAAAACAGACAATTATATTATCATAATTAATCCGCTATAGTGTTGATACAAACTGTCAATTTCCTAAAAACATGCAAAATTCAACTCCTAGACTATCGACTTATCGTTGCATTCTAAAAAAAATTGCATCGGCTAGTTATTACAGTGCAAACTGTATTAGTAGTTGTGCGGGGTCCAATAGTTGATCACTCACTAGTGAATATATTATCCAGTCTTACACCATATTTTTACTATATATTGTGATTAAATAATCCAAATGTAAATTAAAAAAATTTCAAATGTTGATAAAAATGGACCAATACTTGAACACATGAGAACCTATAAATGTTATATTAAAAAAATATTAACAAGTGAAATAGATAACTTTTTGTCTCAAATAAAATATCATAATTATCTATCATATGTGTGTGACTTAAAAAATAACATGCTCACTTAAAAAAATAAAAATAAGATGCCCACTTAAACAAGTATTGTTATCTTTGTGCACAAATACTATTTTTATGTGTACAACTATCGGGGTACCAAAGTATATGCATTAGAATATTTCATATTAATAATTTATTTTAACACAACTTAAATGCCTTGTATTTTCCCATGAAATGTGTGAGATTGTCAAAAGTTTTAGTATTCAACTATTGGTCCCTTTGTGTTGGATATAAGTTGTATTTTACATAATAATGTGTTATTTTTATAACAACAAATAATTATTTTGTGTTGAAGCATTGGTCCTTTTGCGTTGGATTTAAAAGTTAGATATAACAAATATTTATGATTACTAACATATATATGGTCCATTTAAGTTGCATATATGTCATATTTTGTATAGAAATACAATCACCCACTAATAACAAATGATATTTTTAAATTAACAACTAGAAATTTTTAGATGAGCCACGCCTTCAAACCTTAATTATAGGTAGTTAAGTGTCCATTTTACATTTCTGAAAAAAAAAGGTCTTATGACGGTAGACGAAATTAGCCCTCACAACTATTAGTCCCTCTCCCCTACTCACGTACAAGCGCCTCAAAAATAACACCAAATTCTTCAAATCCACCCACTGTACCCAGACGTATACACACAAAGTATCTCCTGGAAAGTGGAAAGTACACCAGAGTTCTGTCTTTTTTTAACCAGCACCGGCGGCTTGGGGTTATCAGTCTTGCAGTTTTGAGTGCCAAATCGGTGGCTGGCAAACAGTCCAGCTACGTAGTTCATGTAAAAGCAAGATCGAAAATTATGGGTCAAATTATATATTTGATCCAATAGCATTAAATGCTGTCGTCCAGGTAAGCAATGAACAAAGCACTGGATAATTTGTACACAGAATTTCCGGATTATCCCTATATCCAGCATACTCTTCATGTATGTTCGACCGTAATAAATTAATTAATTAAAATTTTAAAATAATTGCCGGCATTTGTCATTATCTCCATGGTGGGACACTCATGCATCTCAAATTTGGTAGCTGCCCTGTTTTAGTGATAAGTTCTTTAAATCTTGCCAAAGAATGTTTTACAGTAAATGATAAGCCATTTTCTTCTCGCCCTCGGCTTGCACATGCCCAGCATTTGGGTTACAATTATTCTATACTGGGTTGGGCTCCTTATGGCCCCTACTGGAGAAATGCTAGAAAAATCTGTGTACTTGAGCTTCTGTCTTCCAAAAGAATCCAATCGTTTAAACCCAAGAGGATGAAAGAGATTTGTAGGGCAGTACATTCCCTGTTTCAACTGTCACAATTGCAGAGTATTGACTTTTAGAATCCTGATGGCTATGATCATAGATGACAGATATTTTGGAGAGGAAATGGGGATTCCGGTAGATTTGGTAACCCATCTGATTAAAGAGTCATTTTTCCTGAAAGGAGTGATTTGTATTGGGGATTATATACCCTGGTTAAAGTGTTTTGATTTGCAGGGTTTGGAGAAGGCAATGAAGAAGGTACATGGGAAATTAGACTTGTTTTTGCGGAGAATTGTGGAGAGGCATTGGAGAGAGTGATTGAAGACTTTGTTGATGTGCTCATCTCGCAGGCAGAGGAGAATGGGGAAGCCATTTCTGATAAAGATGCATTTATAAAAGCAACTGCAATAGTAAGTTATTTTAATTTTGTTGGTTTTGGCATTGTGAGTTTCTAAATTCTTGTTATTATTGTGTATAGCTTCTGATAACAGTTGTGTCAGTTTATCTTTTTAACATCTGGATCAAATTACATGATATAGATATCAAATTACTGTTCTATATTCTTTGGGGAAGATACATAACTGTGCTAGAAATGAAACTACATGTCCAACATGATTTCTGAGATTAAGCGCAGATGCTATCTTATTTAGATTATTTCCTGCACATTAACTTCCCAATTTGTCTTAGATTTAGAAGTTACATGACTATGAGATTGATAATTTAATAATGAATTATGCTTGCCAAACTAGAGGAGGCATCAAAAGATGACTTGGCTCTAGTCTTGTAGAAGATCATCGCTTAGGTCTAGGTATAAATGCCCTTACCAACATCAATCTAAGATATAAATTCTTGTTATTGTGCATAGTTTCTGGTAACAGTTCAATTGGGTGAAAGAATTGGGTTTATTTCTTTCACGTTATGGATCAAACTATATGACTTCTCATCCGGAAGAAGAGAACATTACAATAGAACATAATGAATCAGATACAAGTGTTTAAATAGTGGTGAGTCAGATACTATACTGCTAGAATAGTGTCCAGACTTGCTATTTGATTTATTTTTAGATTAGAGAACTCTAAAAATTAGATTATGCCCATTGTTTCTTAGATCGGCAAGGATACATTAATTTTAAAAAATTAAAAAATTTAACATTGAAAATTGAAAACTAGAAAGAGAGAGGAAACCTCCAAATTCTATTGACATGGTATAAATATTTTTTTTTTAAAAAATCATATAGTTTTGAGTATAAAAATGACCTCCGTGATAACAAAAACTTATAAGAAAATCTTGAAACTAAAATTAATTATGGTAGAATAAATAAGGAAAAGCACTAACAGAATTAACACAAACTAATAGAGCAACCTTTAAAAGATATTATAATTAACGTTCACAAAATCACTGGTGTCTTCTCATATTCCTGACCAGCTTGAATATCAACCACAATGTAAGGCTGATTTAACCAAGAACGAAACACCTCAGAACAATCCTTCTGAACCCTCACACCCCAGAAAAAGTAGAAAATCCCTGTTGTAGGAAAAAAGAGTCACAACTTAGACTTGGGCAAATCATGCAGAAAAACTTGAACTATGCTTCGCCTTTTTCTTGACACCACTCTAGCTGAGAATGCTCCCATGAATCAAATAAGTTTAATGAAGAGCATTTAAACTCGTTCTTTTAACTTTCCAAACGAAAGAAGTGAGATATGTTAATGATGTGCATGATAAAATAGGAAGTTAAGCTAAACATGACTAGAGTCATTGAAAAATAATATAAAAGTATAACTAGGTTATATCAATGAAGGTGATCGAGGAAAAGGAATGCAATTTAATGTACTCAAAGAAATGAGAGAAAGGTGTTTTTATTATAGCGGGCAATCTATTTTAGGTTAATAGATGATCTATAATAATATGGAATTTTTATACAATATTTTTTATAGAACATATTGTTGGTAAACAGATTTGTCCTTTCTTACTTCTTAGGAATATGACTCTTAGTGCCCAAATTATGAACAATATCTGATTACGACAGTTGAAAAGTCATTCTCTGATTACTGGCTTTTCTCTGAATTGGTAGGTACAGCTCCCTTTTGGAATGATATGCAATGAATTATGCTTTGATTCTAAACTAACATGGGGTATGCTCTTAACCCAAGAGCAGAAAAGGCAAAACCGAATTAAGCCTAAACAGAACTTAATCCAGGCAAGGAGAGCTTTCTAATCTATGAACTAAATTGCAGAACTCACAAATCCTATGAATTCGTACACTCAGCACTAACTAATCTACAGCAACTACTAACAGAGAAATAAATGAAATGATGAAGAACTTCTAAAAGATCCTCCCCTGAATATCCCACAGCACATCCTACTGAGGTTTATTCACATCCTCGTAACCAAAGAATGAAACATCCTCTCCTTCTTCATGTAACTTAGATTAAGAGAAAGAACCATCTAATTAACTGGAACAGAAAATAATTGACATAAAATATTTTCAATTGTCTCTGCAACATCAAGTATCCCACACCAAAAATTTGCCGGCCCTTCATTAATCTTTCAGTTTCATAGATATAGAGCCAGGGGATGACCGTTACAAAGGAAGTTTAATCGGTACATCTCCCTCTAAACGATAGATGGCACGAAACTGCTTTTGTCACTAACTAATTGCAAGGGGAAAGAAATGGAAAAGAAAAGGGAGAAAAAATCATTTGGCCTCTTTTCCTTTTTCCATCTTTGTCCGATAAGCTTTGGCAGCAACCACTATTGGAACTAACTCTTCATGTCTGGGCACGTAGACGTTGGTATATCTTAAGAGCCACTAGGCGTGATCTTTAACCACCTTCTTTGTCGCGTTTAACTACTTCGGCAGCTCCTCCATGGCCATGTGTATGTGCCCGCTCAGCTTTTGCAGTTTTGTAGCTCTGTTCGTGCCACTTGCGGATGCATCGATCAAACTGTCTAGAGACTTAGAGAAATTCTCTTTCATTGCATTGACATCAATTAACACCTTCTGGCCGCTAGTTTGAGATTCTGTATTGAGTTCCCTTATTAGCTCAAATCCCCTGTTCTGGATTTCACTTATTTTGTTCCCTATTTCACTAAGTCCTTTCTCTGCAGATAGTATCATTTCGGACCTAAACAATATACTTTTAAGCCATTCGGCTATAGGCTCACTTCCTGTTGATAGGATTTTTGCCTCTATGGCTTCTTTCCCTTTCATTTGTAGGATCATCTTTAAGAGGGCACCGCATTCATCACTCTTCGCTCTTTCTCCTGCCAGGGCATTACTGTTTGTCAGAGTGTTTTCTGCTTCTTTCTTCAACCTTAGAATATTGTTCCCAATCTGTTCTATAACAGTAATCCCATCTTCTCTGACCTTTTCAATCCATTCTTTACTTATCTGGCTGAAGCGCCTGTCTTCCTGGAGTTGGGAAATAAGAGCTTGTACTTCGGCAGCTGTGAGGTTCTTCGTCACCGTTACTCTAGAGATGGCTGCTAGAGGAGACACCAATTGTCGGATGAATTGATTCAATTCTTCAATCTCCGCTTTCATTTTTACTTTGGAAGACTTCAGGCTCTCTAATTGTTCTCCAATGACTTCGTTGGTTGACCTCCACAGACCAGCCTTGGTATCATGCTTTGCTTCGCCGAGGTCTATTGAATGCAGTGTAAAATCATCAATAGCCATATCCCCCAATCTGCCCTCTTTGTTGGGCTTCGTTATCTCCATGGTCAAGTGACCTGTAGCTGGATCATGGCCTAACATAGACAGTGACTTCTGTCTCTTGGCTTGGGCCAGTGCTGATCTGAACTGTACCGCAAGGGAAATAGTATCCTTTGCTAGAGTACTCTCATCTTTCCTTCGTTTCTTTCCCTACAGGGTGTCCTCCAACCAAGACTTAGTGCTTATCACTTGGGATGCAGCCCCTAGTGAATCGATGCTGAACATCTTCCTTTTAACAGGGATGGCTGCTACTATAGGCGTGGCAAAAGGATTTTTTGGGACTTGAGGGACCAACCTTGGAGAGGCTTGGCTTGTCCCGACGGTCTTTTTAGCCGCTCCATCTGATTTCGAAGACTCACTACTACTACTCTCTCCATCTCCCAAATCCACAATTTGCACTGGAGAGCTATCCATGGGTAGCAACCTTACACTCACAGGAGTGGTAGGACTAGGATGAGGCAAAGGCACTGGGGTAACATGAGGAGATGAAACTGAAGTGATGCGAGTAGTAGCTGCACTATCTTTCGGTTCTTCTGCCTTCTTCTCCTCTTCTTTCTTATCTTCCATTTGGGTCCCAATCACTGGTCGAGAACCGTCATGGTAGGTCTTATCCAATGGAATGTTCTTGTCTAGCGGTTGGTCGCCTCCTTCCGCAGGCTGAGCGGGTCCTTGAGAAATTGCTGGCATCACACTTGTAGTTGTCCCTTGAGTGGAGGAGGAAGCAGCCACTGATGGAGACGCTTGAGTAGATGTATTTCTTGTTCGTTTCTTTTTAGCTGTCCATTCAACCCATTTTCCCGTTCTCTTGATAATTTTTGCCTTCATTGTCTCTAAGTCCTCCGCGACTTCTCCACTAGGCTCAGAACTGATGGAGGTGTTTCTAATTTTGGTCAGATAAGTATTGCTATACATATTCTAACCATCATCTTCAATTTCTTCAACATCTAGGTTGATACCATATGTCTTCAGCTGCTCAACTGTGAACCTGGCAAAAGCACGGTCACAACTTTCAAATTCATCTTTGCAGTCAACAAAATAATCTTCAAAGTCAGTGATGTGTCTGACTGTGCTTCCAATCTACAATACATCTCTTGCATAACCTTTGGGGTCGAACATAGGCCTTATCACCCCATATGCTTCCAGGTGATATCTGGTTCCAAATGTTTTCAGCATGGTCCTGGCATCCGAACGGGATTCGCAACTGAAATCCCCGACCTTCATAGGGAATTCATACCCTTTCTTTCTCAAGCTTGCACTCAACAAGTTCACGTGCACTGCTTGTCTCACCATTTCAATCAGCACGATCATATCACTTGGATATCTTGGCAGCTTCAAGGGGAATCCATCAAAGGCTGCAAGACGCAAATAGGAAAATGATGAGAAATGAATGAAGAAATTCCCAAGCTGGCTAATGGCCTCCATCGCTTTTGGGTTGAATCTCTGTTTAGGGCATCCCTGCAATTCCCTGCAAATTCTCATAATGAAAGCATCATTCACTAGGACATAATCTCCATAGCTATTATGTAATTGCAAACATGGGTAAAATTCATAGCATTTAACATTATCTGGGAAATCTTCCAATCTTGGAAGACCCGGCCATATTTGCAGTGATGCCAACATATAGATGAGGAAAGAAGACATATAAAATGTATTGTAGAACTTTGCGGCATGGAGGGCATTGGACAGATTTTCACTTACCTCCTGAGCCCAATCAACATATTGTGTACCTGAGCATATTACTTGAACTATGAAGAAGTAATGCTCAATGAAATTTAGGGCTTCGACTTCACCTTTCATTCTATGAATGAGCACTAGAATATCAACAATTTCGGGCTTAAGGTCCGATCCAAATAGAGTCTTTGGCACCTTGCTTTTAGCGCCTCGTGGCTTCTGAAACCATGAGTGCATAATTTCTCTCCTCCACGCCATTTTCTTCGCAGAAAACTCTGAAGCCGCGTACGATACCGTTAAGTTGGAGAATTCATCCCGCTCAGGTATCTGGAAGCAATTCACCACTGTCTGATGATTGATAGATAGAAGCACTGTGTCATCTGGTAGTATAATCTATCTGGTGTCCGGGTTGTAATGGTTGATACATTCGTATATCAATTTCGGAGCTTGAACGGCCACTGGAAACCCTGCCGCTTCAATCAAGCCACTTTCTCTAAGCTTCTCTGTTATGGGATGAATTGGCTCTGCTTTCAGTCTTTTCTGGAGATCATGTATGTCGTAAAAGCGTAGAGAAGTATCTGTGAGATTCTGCAGAGTGGTCTTAATGCCGTTTAATCCATCAAAACTGGAGAACCTAGCGGCCATTTTGCTATACAATAATAAGGGCCTTTGAAAACACAAGATATAGAGCTCGCAGTCAAGATGCTACAAATGCAGACGGGTTGGGCAGAATAATTGAATGGCAGCAAAGAAGAAACAGTGATTCGAAATACTGTTCACATTTCTGGCTTTATAGAAATCTAAATGTCACAGTTGATCTTCAACATTCGCGCCACACGAACAAATTTATGAATAAACCCATTAACACCATAAATGAGAAGCCCTAACGGATACCTTGGAGTCTTTTCACTTTTCCCGTTGCCCTAACGAAAACATTTTCATTAACTTCACTTACTTTTCCGTTTCCTTGAGCTTGCGAAAAAATGAAAATGTTGTGTGTTTCTTTGCTTGCGGAAAATCACTCTACGGGTGAGAACTCCGCTCGAGGAGAAAGCAGTTTTCAATTTTTCGCAAATACTTTATTTTAATATCCGAGTCAACATATAAACCTTTCTCTCTCACCCAAAAAATTGAGAAAGTGCTTCGAAACCCGTTGAGGGGTCCACCACGACGCTCCTTCTTTTCTGCCTTTGCGGAAAATTACCTTCTTAGGTAGAATTTTGCCGCGGAGAAGCTGAAATCCAATTCTCCGCTTTGAGTCTTTATTGATTCCAAATTTCCTTTTGACTGGTCCCCTGATCCATTTCTATGCTGTAGGTAACAATTTCATTGTCCAAAACCATTTCTTTTATTATATACTTCTGCCAACATTGCCATTCATACCTCGCAGAAAATCAACTTCGCAAGTGGAAACCCGCAGTGGAGAAGGTGATTTCTGAAATCCTGCAAGTCTTTGTTTAACTGTTGAATGGAGAACTCCGCCAGTGATGATTAGTTCTGCAAGGATCAAAACAAAGCGAGAACCCCATCGGATTAGGTACTAGACTACCCGCGGACCTATCATGCGTGAGGGAGAAATCCACCCGGCTAGGGGAATGCGGAGGGAGAAGGAAAAAAAAAAGATGGAAAATCTGATGGTGATTCCCAACTACCTAAATGACACTGACCTAGCCTCAAACGCGATTAAACTTCACCAAGACGCAAAATTTCCACTTTTCTAAAATGGCTACATGTTTGAAAGTGGAGGCAATAGCTGGCTCTGACTGGTGACTTGGGTATATAATACCCAAGCGAGGGACCCAGTATCTCTGGTTTCGCAAAGAAGAACAAAAGGTGGCAACACAAGAATACCAACAAAAGCAAGCAAAATAGGAAAGGAACAAAAGCAAGGGAAAGGAAACTAACCAAGGAACGCAAAGCAACAGAATGAAACTATGGTACATTACAGGGGTTACCTGTTTTCAATCTGCAACTTGGTAAAGCTTCAAATCTTGACCATTGAAGGTCAGTGGTAATACTTCACCATCTTGATACGCCAGTTTGAAAGAATTGTTATCAAATGCCTGATGGATTATGAACGGGCCTTTCCATAGGGAATCAAACTTCTTATGCATCCCTTTCGGGGTGCTTCGCTTATCCCACAATAATACACTATCACCCACCATGAATTTTCATGGTCTTTCCTTTCTGTCAAATAGCTCCTTCACTCACAGTTGATGTTGAGTGATGTGATCTACTATCTCCGCCCTCTCTTCTTCTAGTTTCATCAGATACAAGCTCCTTTTTTCTAATCCATCTCTGAACGTACCATCTTCAATCACCTTTCTGAGCTTGTTGGTAGCCAATTCCAGAGGTAATGGAAGGCTCGCTTCAGTGCCATAAACCAACTCAAAAGGTGATACACCAATTGCCCTCTTTTGCGTCACCCTGTCCGCCCATAACGCCACCAGCTTCTTAATAATATTCACCAAATTCTTATTGCTGGATTCGGCTTGGTCGTTTCCCTGTGGGAAGTAGTCCGAAGAATGGCTAACAGTGATGCCATATTCGAAGCAAAAACTGGTAATCTCAACTGATGAAAAGTAAGCTGCATTGCCCATCACTAACTTATTCGGGACACCAAACCTAACCAGTATATTTTCTTTAAGGAACTCACATACCACTTCTGAAGTTGTCTTCTTCGTTGCTTTAGCCTCCACCCACTTGGTGAAATAATCGGTGGCAGTTATTATGTACTGGTGACCAGCACTGGAAGCTGGATTAATTGGGCCGACAAAATCGAGACCCCATTGTTGAAAAGGCTCTTCTATCACCACAGGCTTCAACGGGAGAGCAGCTAATTGAGGATGCCCTGAAAACATTTTGCATTTCTCGCATTTTGCTACCCAAGAATAGGCATCCTTGAACATTCCAGGCCAGTAGTAACATTGTCTCAAAATTTTGAAAGCTGTAACTGAGGACGAGAAATGCCCTCCGCAGGCTTTGTCATGAAAAGTTTTCAGCAGCTTTTCTTGTTGCTGTTTATCTACACATCTGAGGAAAGTACCATCAATCACCTTCTTAAACAACCTACCATCCCAAATTACAAACTTAGCGGCCTTTAATTTTAGTTCTCTCCTTTGTTTCGCCGTAAGACCTTCTGGGCATTCCCCGTATGTGAGGAAGTAAGAAATATCTTCGAACCACGTATCTTGGAGTCCCACGGCCAAGACCAACTGCTTTTCTTCAGGTTCCCCTACCTCCTCCACAATCTTGTTTTCCATGATTGCTCTGCATAAGGCATTTCCCCTTACCAGCTTGGTGGGCTTAATCTCGATGTCATATTCTTGCGTCTTTGCTATCCAAGCTCCTCGAGCATTGCAACCCACTTCTTGTTGTGTTAACACACTCTTCACTGCCACATCTGGTACATATACCGTAGAATGCGAATGCAAGATATAGAACCGGAAGTTTTTTAATGCTTTAACTACCGCAAAAGCATGTTTCTCAATCTGAGAGTATCTTAATTCATGATTCTTTAAGGGAATGCTCATGAAAGCTATAGGGGCCTGAACTCCTTCATCATTATTCTGCATAAGAATGGCCGACAGGGTGTGTTCGGAAGCATAACAGTAGATGATGAAATCCCGCTCATAATTTGGATGGCTTAACACCGGAGCATTAGCAATGGCCTCTTTGATGTTTTGGAAGGCTTGCTTCCCTGATTCACTCCATTTAAAGTTTGCATTGCCCTTCATCATATCTACAATACATTGGGTTATCTCCGCGAAATCTGGTACAAATCTCCTGAGAAAATTGACTTGCCCAAAAAATAACTTCACTCCGGTTCTGTTCACTGGCAAACTCAACCTCCGAATAGCCTCAACTCGCTTTGGGTCGATCCTGATTCCTTCTTAGGAGACTATGTGACTGAGGAGCTTTCCTTCTGTTACACAGAACATAGACTTCTTCGGGTTGAGTGAGATTCCGTGGTCTCGGCATCTTTGCAAGACCTTTCTCAAGTCTTCTATGTGGTCTTTTCTTTCCTTTGAAAACACAATGAGATCATCCAGATATATCCCTATGATCCGCTCCTTCAGATCAGCAAATGTTTTGCTCATGCATCTTTGAAAAGTAGCGCCTGCGTTTATCAGACCAAAAGGCATCCTGTGGTATGCGAACGTACCCCAGGGGGTTGTGAACGCTGTCTTGTGCTGATCTTTCTCCTCTAATTCAATCTGGTTATAACCCGAGAATCCATCGAGCATGGACATCATCTCGGATCCAGCCACCGTTTGTAGTAAATGATCCATATTGGGAAGAGTGAAATTGTCTTTAAGGGACGCCTAATTCAAATTATGAAAATCAATGCAAATCCTGATTTCTCCATTCTTTTTCCGAACAGGCACTATATTGGCTACCCAAGTAGAGTGATGAATTGGGTAGATAATCCGAGCCTTTAGCATTTTATCCACCTCTTGGAATATGGCGTCTGCTATCTTTGGATTATAATTCCTCTGCTTCTAGCGAAAAGGGACGGCATCTGGCTTCAGAGGAATTTGGTGTTTCACTTCTCCACCTTTATAACTCTTCAAGTCTTCATAGCTCCAGGCGAAGACATCTTGATGCTCTAGAAAGAGTTGCTTGGTGGCTTCTTTCTCCTCAGGTGAACAATATTTGCCAATGTTGACCACCTTGGGATCGTTTGGATCACCGATGTTCATCCCTTCATACTCATCAGTAGTGGGCCCTTTTTCCATTCTCTTCTACTTTATATAAGCATCATGTCTATTAAACAGCTTTTCCAAAGACACAAAATACGGTGGGATAATATTACCTTGTAGCTGAATCGCTTCACCTTGTTCTTCTGGTGACTTATGATTGGAATCCTCTTTATCTCCTTCATTCACATGGTTTTTAGAAGAAGTCTTGTCGCTTTCCAAAAACAACTGTAGGCTCTTGTCATCTTCAAAGACCTGCCACGAATCCACATTGTTTGGAACAGAAGCTCTGTAAACAATCTCGATCTGATACTTCTTGTCTTTAAACTTTGGATGAGGCAACAATAAAGAAGCCGAAACTGCTAGGGAGTCGGCCTTGGCGTTCAACTCTCTCGGTACTGCTTCAATGGAGAAGGCATCCAGACTTTCAATTTCATCCCAGACTCTATTTCTGTAATTCTCTAATCGGTGATTCTTAACAGAGTATTGTTTTCTAACCTGTTTCACCACGAGCTCTACTTCGCCTCTAGCTTTCAGCAGTTTTATCCCTTTCTCTTTTGCTGCTACAATTCCAAGTAATAGAGCCTCGTATTCTGCAGTGTTATTGGTGTTTTTGAATTCCAATTTAAAGGCCATTGGTTCAAGTTCACCCTGGGGAGGGATTAACATGATGCTGGCACCGGATCCTGATGAAGAACAGCTTCCATCAAATTCCAGGGTCCATACACTGGTAAGGTTGCTCCCCTCACATGAAGCTCTTTCGTCTAGACTTTCACTTCTTTCTTCACTCAGGGATTCTTGAGTGAACAACATGTAATTGCCAAATTCCAACTCTTGGTAGAGTATCTGGGCTTTGGGATCATCAGATTTCAGGACGGTGAATTTAGCTTTTTCCTCAAGTTCCAACTTAACTTTCTTGTTCCCAATTGGTATCGTAGCTTGAGACCAATCTAACTTTATCTCTCCTCCTAAGTCTCTACAGAAACTTTGATGAAGGGTGCTCCCCTTCATACCACAAACACATAACAGAAACAGAGAAACCACAACAATATGCAAGAACAGAAAATTGGCTTCTTATTATCTCCACAAATGTGGAATTACAAACTTTCAGAATTACAATATGCAAAGCCACATGGGCATTCCCTTACAATATTCTGTAGGACAAAGCCTCGAATCAATACCCAGAACTATTCTGAACTGCCTAAGACAATAATACAGCCTTCCTTATATAGGCAATTTTCCACCGCCTGGGAAGGTTCCAAAATTTTAGCCAATAAGGCCGACCAAACTTAGAATTATTTTATTTTACATTTTATTACATCATAGTCGGCTCAAGATAACCTTTGAAACCCGAAAAGAAATTTTGAAGAAAATTATTTTTCGCCATTTCAGGTGGCCCAACTTCTGAAGACCATAAGTCATCACCAGTTGACCCGATCGGCTATTATAACCCCATTTCAGAAATGTCACGAAGCGCTCTACAGGCTTGATCCACACAAGCGCCCGTCACCCAAATTTTTGACCTCATCCGGGGCCTCTAAAGCCTTAGAAACTGAGTTCAAAGTTTCTATAACCTGCTGCCAATACCAAAAATCTTCAATATCTTCCAATATACATTTGATCTGGCAATGAAACTTTACTGGCAGACTTATATGACCAAAATGAACCTCCAAGAAAGAAATCAGATCATTCTGAGCACATACGAAAATTACCAAAAATAGTAACTTTCCATAAATAGCAGCTCTGCACAAAATAGCCCTTATTTAATATAAAAAATAGAAATATTTTTTTTTGGGTGATGCAAGATTTCTCTTACACCCAGGATGCTCCTGCATCAGACACCCAAGGTAATTTGAGAAGTGACCTTGTCACGACTCAGGTGTGCAGAGGAAAACTAAGACGGCTAACCTCCTCCTTTGTCAGCTATGAGGAATCTTCAACAGGTCGTCCTTTCCACTTGACCAGATATTCTTCATATGTCCTGTTCCTTGTGCTTCTGCCAACACGACTGTCCAGTATATCTTCGATCTCCTTAGTATCTGAACTAGTTGCTGGAATACTCCACTGTGCTACTGTGATCTCATCTTCAACACCTCCTTCATGATACTCTGTCAGATCTGAAATGTTAAACACTGGTGAAATATTTAGCTCAATAGGCAATTCTACCTCATATGCATTTCCTGAATCATGTTTCTTCAGTATCTTACATGGTCCAAACTTTTTCATTTTCAACTTGTTATATGTACCAACTAGAAACCGCTCCTTCCGCAAATGAACCATGACTTCATCACCAACCTGAAATTCTTTATGCCTCCTTTTCTCATCTGCCTTGGCCTTATACTACGCATTCATCTTGGTAATATGCTTCCTCACCTCCTCATGGATGTTCTTCAAGTGTTCTGCAAAATCCTTAGCTTCAACACTACTTATTTCTCCTTTATCTATCTTCCTCAATTCAGATGCATTTCTTGGACTACTTCCATATACAATCTGGAATGGTGATTTACCAGTGCTCCTATTGACAGAATTATTTTATGCAAATTCTGCCTATGGTAAAATCAAATCCCATCCTGCTGGCTTATCTCCAACCAAACATCTCAGCAAATTTCCCGAACTCCTATTCACCACCTCTGTCTGTCCATCAGTCTGTGGATGATGTGATGAACTGAACTTCAAATCTGTCTTCAACTTCTTCCACAATGTACCCCAGAAATATCCAACAAACTTAGTGTCCCGATCTGAAACTATGGTCTTTGGCAAACCATGAAGTCTCACTACTTCTCTGAAAAATAATTCTGCTACATCAACAGCATCATTAGTCTTCTTGCAGGGAATGAAATGTGTCATCTTTGAAAATCTGTCAACCACCACAAAAATTGAATCATGTCCCCGTTGAGTCCTCGGTAAACCAAGAACAAAGTCCATGCTGATATCCTCCCAAGGCTTCTCTAGTACAGGTAATGGCTGATACAACCCTGTATTCTGCTTCACTCCTTTCGCCATCTGACATACTTTGCAACTCTGTACAAACTTCTTCACATCTTGCTGCAACTGTGGCCAATAATAATTCTCACTAACTAAAGAAAGGGTTTTGTCACGACCAAAATGTCCAACCAATCCTCCGCTATGCTTCTCCTTGATGAGATTCTCCTTCATAGAACTTTGTGGAATGCACAACTGACTCCCTTTGAATAGCATATCATCCTGGATGATGAAATCCAGCCATTTCATCCTGTCTAGAGTAACAGGTTCTGTACAAGCTTTCCAAGCTTCACCAAAATCAGGATCCTCTGGATACAAATTCTTGAGTTCCTTGAACCCAACCACTTCAATCTGTATTTCTGTCAGCAACAGTTGCCTTCTGCTAAGAGCATCTGCAACCCTATTAAACTTTCCACTCTTGTGTTTCAAAACAAATGTGTAACTCTGCAAAAACTCAACCCATTTCAAATGTCTTTGATTCAATTTTCCTTGACTATTCAAATATTCCAAAGCTTGATGATCTATATACAAAACAAACTCCTTAGGAAGCAGATAATGTCTCCACTTCTTTAATGCCTGAACTATAGCATAAAATTCTTGATCATAAACAGAATACTTCCTCTTGGCATCATTTAACTTCTCACTGAAATACGCAACAGGTTTACCTTCTTGGCTCATAACAGCTCCTATTGCAGTACCACTAGCATCACAATCTACTTGAAACACCTTATTAAAATCTGGAAGTGCTAAAATAGGTTGTTCTGTAACTTTTTGTTTCAACAATTGAAAACTCTTTTCTGCCCCATTAGTCCACTTAAACTCTTTTCTATCCCCTCTCATTGTTTCAGTCAAGGGACCATAAATACTGCTAAAATTTTTGATAAACTTTCTGTAAAAACTAGCTAGACTATGAAAAGATCTTACCTCAGTAGCACTCCTTGGAGTAGACCATTCAAGGATAGCCTGTACCTTCTCTGGGTCCATTTTTAGACCTTCTGCTGAGACTACAAATCTCAAATACACCAACTCTTTCTTCACAAAACTACACTTCTTCAAATTAATCAACAATTTCTCATCTCTCAACTTCTCAAACACCATATGAATATGCATCATATGTTCCTCCAATGTCTTGCTAAAAATCAAAATATCATCTAGGTAAACAATGACAAACTTACCAAGAAATTCTTTCAGAACCTCGTTCATGAGCCGCATGAAAGGGCTCAGTGAATTGGTTAGCCCAAAAGGCATGACTAACCACTCATACAGTCCTTCCTTTGTCTTGAAGGCAGTCTTCCATTCATCTCCTTCTCTGATCCGAATCTGGTGATATCCACTCTTCAGATCTATCTTTGAGAAATACACAACTCCACTCAAACAATCCATAATATCATCCATTCGTGGCAATGGAAACCTATACTTGATTATGATCTTGTTTATTGCTCTGAAATCTGTACACATCCTCCACTCTCCATTCTTCTTTGGTGCTAATACCACTGGTACAGCACAGGGACTCAAACTCTCTTGAATCAACCCCTTCTACAATAACTCATGTACTTGTCTGTTCAACTCTTCATTTTCTGCTGGTGTCATTCTGTGTGCTGCCTTGTTTGGCAAACTGGCTCCTGGAATCAAATCCATCTGATGACTGATCTTCCTTACCGGTGGTAATCCATCAGGTACTTTATCAAATACAATATCTTGAAACTCATTCAACAAATTTGCAACCTCTACAAGTACATCCTCTACTTCTTCTTTACCAACTTTTGGAATTAAAGAAAAACACACATGCTCATGCCTCATACCATCTAGGAATTTTCTTCCATCAACAAATGTTATTCTTGCATTACCACATACCTTTTCTTCGGTCTCCTTCAATGGCTTTAGCTTATGTCGCACTCCATCCTTTGCCAGGGAATAGGTATTCGCACGACCGTCGTGTACAGCACATCTGTCAAACTGTCATGGTCTACCCAACAACATATGATATGCATCCATAGAGATGATATCACATAGTACCTCATCTTGGTACCCACCGATCTTGAACTTTACCAGGCACTGTTCACTGACCATGACCTTGTGGTCATCCTGCACCCAGGCAATCCGATATGGATGTGGGTGTTTCTGTCTCTTGAGCTTCAACTTTGTCACCATATTTTCTGACACCAAATTGTCAGTGCTTCCACTATCGATAATCACATCACAGCATTTACCCTCACACTTGCATCAAGTGCGAAACAGGCTCCTCCTTTGTTCAGGTTCGTTCTCACCACTCAGCAAGACTCTTCTGTTAATTAGCGTTTCTCCTCTTTCAGCATCTTCAGAATTTGATGATTTGGCATCTTCATCTACATGTGCAACTCTGGTTTGGCCTTCATTTCTCCTGTCTGTTCTGCCTTGGCGCTGAGGACATTCAAATGCCCTATGACCTTCTTCTCCACGGTGAAAACATGTTCCACGGAAGCCTCCTCTTGCAGATCCTTGTCCTCTTCCTCTTCCTCTCTGATCTCTATTACTCTGATCCTGGAAATGATTGGAATTATTTCCTCTCTGATTCTGACTGCTACTGGCCTCATCCTTCTTTTTCGGATCTTCATTTCGGCCACCATATGACCATCTGTCAGATCTTCCACCACGACCTCTTCCATTTTGTCTGCTCTCAAACTTCTTGTTCAGCTTTTCCTCTACTTTTAGGGCAAACTGGTATGCCTCCTCAATACTGTTCATTCGAACTAGATTCAACTCCTCCTGAATGCTTGGCCTTAACCCATTAAGGTATTGGGCAACTTTCTCCTTATCAGCTTCTGCATGGCCTGTTCTGATGAGGAGTCGATAGAACTCCTCTGTATACTCCTGAACAGATCTTCCTTCTTGCTTCAAACTTTATATTTTCTTTAGGAGGTCAAGCTCATAATCAACAAGAATGAACTGTCGCTTCAATTTATCTACCATCTGATCCCATCTCGTGATTTTCTCCTTTCCCCTTCTATTTCGCTCCAACTAAATCTCTTGCCACCATATCTTCGCATGACCTTTCAGTCTGTCCTTCACAAATTTGACCCTATCAGGATCCTCAACATCTTCATACTCAAAATATTCCTCACATTCATTGATCCAGTCGATCAATTCTTCTGGGTTAAGATTTCCAGAAAATTTAGGAACCTCAATCTTAGGTCTTTTCCCAATTTTAGAAATGGCCCGAAAAAGTCTTTCTTCCTCCTGGTTCACAATTTCAACATCTCCTTCTTGATATTCTTCTTCGACTTCATCCTCGCTTTCATCTCTGACATTAAGATTCATTCCTCTGCGAATCTCTTCTTGTAATGCTCGCACTTGTTTCTGCAACTCTCTAACCTCAGGTGTCACAGCACCAGCTCTTCCGCCACGTTCTCTTCGTGGAGGTATTTTCGCGATGCGCACTGAAACCCTAACCACGGTCATGGTGCAAACTGCCTCACAGTCGGCGATCTGTTTACACACTCAAGAAAACTTGGCTCTGATACCACTTGATGAAGGGTGCTCCCTTTAATACCACAAACACATAACAGAAACAAAGAAATCACAACAATATGCAAGAACAGAAAATTGGCTTCTTATTATCTCCACAAATGTGGAATTACAAACTTTTAGAATTACAATATGCAAAGCCACATGGGCATTCCCTTACAATATTCTGTAGGACAAAGCCTCGAATCAATACCCAGATCTACTACCCAGAACTATTCTGAACTGCATAAGACAATAATACAGCCTTCCTTATATAGGCAATTTTCCACCGCCTGGGAAGGTTCCAGAATTTTAGCCAATAAGGCCAACCAAACTTAGAATTATTTTATTTTACATTTTATTACATCATAGTCGGCTCAAGATAACCTTTGAAACCCGAATAGAAATTTTGAAGAAAATTATTTTTCGCCATTTCAGGTGGCCCAACTTCCGAAGACCATAAGTCATCACCAGTTGACCCGATCGGCTATTATAACCCCATTTCAAAAATACCATGAAGCGCTCTACAGGCTTGACCCGCGCAAGCACCCGTCACCCAAATTTTTGACCTCATCTGGGGCCTCTAAAGCCTTCAAAACTGAGTTCAAAGTTTCTGTACCCTGCTGCCAATATCAAAAATCTTCAATATCTTCAAATATACACTTGATCTAGCAATGAAACTTTACTGGCAGACTTATATGACCAAAATGAACCTCCAAGAAAGAAATCAAATCATTCTGAGTACATACGAAAATTACCAAAAATAGTAACTTTCCATAAATAGCAGCTCTGCACAAAATAGCCCTTATTGAATATAAAAAATAGAAATATTTTTTTTTGGGTGATGCAAGATTGCTCTTACACCCAGGATGCTCCTGCATCAAACTTCTACTTAGAAGGAGACCATAGCTTGCCGGGATGTCTGCCACTAGGATAGTCAATAAGAGCTTCTTTTTGGGGTGGGAGGCCAAAGCAACCTGGGCATCCTTAATTTGTCCTAGCAAGGGAACTTGTTTGGCATCCATCGAGTAACACCTCTCATGCACCTGTGTGAGGCTAAGACCTAAGGCTTTGGCTACTAAATAGGGCATGACATTGTCTGACACTCCTAAATCTATTATATAGTTACTTAGTTTGCACCCGTTAATATACAATGAAACATAGAAGGGGTCAGGTTTCTGGCCTGGAGAAGTTGCTAACACAGTACGTTCTTCTTGATGAAACAAATTAGCTGTTAATGTTTCACCCTCTTCCTCCATAGTCACATTGTGGTTCAAACTTGAGACATTCCCCTTACATCTCTCCACTAGTCTTTTCAATTCAGAAGGATGTGAAGCCAAATATTCTATAGGGGAAATCTGAATTTTTGCTTCTTCACAAAACTGGATAAAATCAAAAGGTGCTTTATCCTTACTTGTTTGAGAATTTGAGGCTCCTTGATCAGCATGGGCATTGCTCGTGGGATGAACAGAGTCACCTTTGAGAGGTTGGCTCAAAGACTGGTTCTTCAACTTCTGTCCCTGTGTGAGTACTTGATACGAAGTCCTGTCAATGGTAGCATAGCATTCACTTTTGGTTTCAGAGTCAGATTTATACTCCACAAATAAATTTCTAGAGTCGCCATTGGAGTATGAATCCAAATCTGCACAAGGAGCTGCTACATTCAGCTCATTAGTGGCTAACAACTGCATCATACGGACGGTCTCTGGGCAGTTCTCACCGTCATGATCCGTAGTCAAATGAAACACGCACATGTTCCCTTTCTTAGGTGCGGTCTCAATTTGCAGCCTAGGCTGAGGGCCTGTAAGCTGCGGAAACTTATTATCTGCACCTCTTCCTCGCACATTCTAAAAATTCTGTTGATAAGAGTTGTTGAAACTAAGTAACTGCTTTTTCATCGAGACCAACTCATTTGACAACTTCTGAAGCATCTCATCAGATGACGTAGTATGGCTGGAGCTTCCTTTGGTTTGAATCTCTCTTTTCCACTTTCCCGTGGAGATCAAGTCATCTTCGCACTTAATGGCTCTTCTTTGTGAATTTGCTAGATCGGTAGCGTGTGCCCGCCTTAAATCATAATTAACATCTGGAGGCATCGCGCTTATGAATAATGTTTTGAGATTACCGGTCGTAGGCCTAGCAGCAGCGGGGATTCTACTGGTAATTTTGTTGAAACTAGCTACAAAATCCCTCATACTCATATGAGGTTGCTTCTTGATGGATGCCAGCTGTGTTAATAGAGCATGTTCATCTTCTGTAGTCTTAAATAGGCTTCGAATGCTGTTCTCATCGTATTCCAGCTAGTGATAGAGCCATCATCCAGATGATAGAACCAGTCTGCGGCATTCTCTGTCAGGGTCTCAACGAACAATCTTACCGCAATGTCCTCATGTACCACTCCTAAAATATGGGTAGCTACAAAGAATGCCTTGATATGCTCATCGAGAGTGACCGTTCCATCACCTGAAAACTTAGGAAAGCTCTTCCTCGACCCAGCAAGAAGTGGATGGTAAGCCGCTAACGTTAAAGGTCCAACTGCTACTGCCCATGGAGCAGCCATGACAGCCCTTGCACTATATGGTGGAAAATTAACAACCGGGGGAGTATTGATACCGTGAAGAGTCAATACCTGGCAAGTGTTTTGTGAAGTAACTTGATTCCTAATAGGGGAAGCTGGTCTACTCTGACTCTTCTTTTCTCCTCTTCTTTTAGGAACCTCTAGGATAGAAAAACCAAGCTCTTCTAGATTGTCAAACGTAGGATCTCGCCCACCTTATTTTCTGGTACTCCTGAGGAATTTTGCGTGCTCTAGGTTGTTAAGTAGAGTTTACTGCTAGGCTTCTCTTCGTGCTTGTTTTTCTGCTGTCTGAATATTCCTCCGTCGAACAGCTCTTTCTAAAGCTTCCGCTCTTCTTTCTTCTTCCTCTAATACCAGGCTCGCATTTTGGTAATGCTCAGCATTCCTCCTATATCTCCAAACAAATGTATTGAGAGACGAGCTTATGTCTTCTTGGTCGTCTTGAAAACCAAGGTTTGGTTGGAGCACTGGAAAGATATTCTCATGAGGGAGTACCATTTTTCCTCATGATATGATGTACTGCTCTAGCGACTATTCAAGTCCCCAGTAGAGTCACCAAAAATCTGTTGGTAAATAGATTTGTCCTTTCTTACTTCTTAGGAATATGACTCTTAGTGCCCAAATTATGAACAATATCTGATTACAACAGTTGAAAAGTCATTCTCTGATTACTGGCTTTTCTCTGAATTGGTAGGTACAGCTCCCTTTTGGAATGATATGCAATGAATTATGCTTTGATTCTAAACTAACATAAGGTATGCTCTTAACCCAAGAGCAGAAAAGGCAAAACCGAATTAAGCCTAAACAGAACTTAATCTAGGCAAGGAGAGCTTTCTAATCTATGAACTAAATTGCAGAACTCACAAATCCTATGAATTCGTACACTCAGCACTAACTAATCTACAGCAACTACTAACAGAGAAATAAATGAAATGATGAAGAACTTCTAAAAGATCCTCCCCTGAATATCCCACAGCACATCCTACTGAGGTTTATTCACATCCTCGTAACCAAAGAATGAAACATCCTCTCCTTCTTCATGTACCTTAGATTAAGAGAAAGAACCATCTAATTAACTGGAACAGAAAATAATTAACATAAAACACTTTCAATTGTCTCTGCAACATCAAGTATCTCACACCAAAAATTTTCTGACCTTTCATTAATCTTTCAGTTTCATAGATATAGAGCCAGGGGATGACCGTTACAAAGGAAGTTTAATCGGTACATCTCCCTCTAAACGACAGATGGCAAGAAATTGCTTTTGTTGCTAACTAATTGCAAGGGGAAAGAAATGGAAAAGAAAAGGGAGAAAAAATCATTTGGCCTCTTTTCCTTTTTCCATCTTTGTCCGATAAGCTTTGGCAGCAACCACTATTGGAACTAACTCTTCATGTCTGGGCATGTAGATGTTGGTATATCTTAAGAGCCACTGGGCGTGATCTTTAACCACCTTCTTTGTCGCGTTTAACTGCTTCGGTAGCTCCTCCATGGCCACGTGTATGTGCCCGCTCAGCATTTGTAGTTTTGTAGCTCTGTTCGTGCCACTTGCGGACGCATCGATCAAACTGTCTAGAGACTTAGAGAAATTATCTTTCATTACATTGACATCAATTAACACCTTCTGGCCACTAGTTTGAGATTCTGTATTGAGTGGAGGAGGAAGCAGCCACTGATGGAGACGCTTGAGTAGATGCATTTCTTGTTCATTTCTTTTTAGCTGTCCATTCAACCCATTTTCCCGTTCTCTTGATAATTTTTGCCTTCATTGTCTCTAAGTCCTCCGCGACTTCTCCACTAGGCTCAGAACTGATGGAGGTGTTTCTAATTTTGGTTAGATAAGTATTGCTATACATATTCTAACCATCATCTTCAATTTCTTCAACATCTAGGTTGATACCATATGTCTTCACCTACTCAACTGTGAACCTGGCAAAAGCACGGTCACGGCTTTCAAATTCATCTTTGCAGTCAGCAAAATAATCTTCAAAGTCAGTGATGTGTCTGACTGTGCTTCCAATCTACAATACATCTCTTGCATAACCTTTGGGGTCAAACATAGGCCTTATCACCCCATATGCTTCCAGGTGATATCTGGTTCCAAATATTTTCAGCATGGTCCTAGCATCCGAATGGGATTCGCAACTGAAATCCCTGACCTTCATAGGGAATTCATACCCTTTCTTTCTCAAGCTTGCACTCAACAAGTTCACGTGCACTGCTTGTCTCAGCATTTCAATCAGCACGATCATATCACTTGGATATCTTGGCAGCTTCAAGGGGAATCCATCAAAGGCTGCAAGACGCAAATAGGAAAATGATGAGAAATGAATGAAGAAATTCCCAAGCTGGCTAATGGCCTCCATCGCTTTTGGGCTGAATCTCTGTTGAGGGCATCCCTACAATTCCCTGCAAATTCTCATAGTGAAAGCATCATTCACTTGGACATAATCTCCATAGCTGTTATGTAATTGCAAACAAGGGTAAAATTCATAGCATTTAACATTATCTGGGAAATCTTCCAATCTCGGAAGACCCAGCCATATTTGCAGTGATGCCAACATATAGATGAGGAAAGAAGACATATAAAATGTATTGTAGAACTTTGCGGCACGGAGGGCATTGGACAGATTTTCACTTACCTCCTGAGCCCAATCAACATATTGTGTACCTGAGCATATTACTTGAACTATGAAGAAGTAATGCTCAATGAAATTTAGGGCTTCGACTTCACCTTTCAATATTCTATGAATGAGCACCAGAATATCAACAATTTCGGGCTTAAGGTCTGATCCAAATAGAGTCTTTGGCACCTTGCTTTTAGCGCCTCGCGGCTTCTGAAACCATGAGTGCATAATTTCTCTCCTCCACGCCATTTTCTTCGCAGAAAACTCCGAAGCCGCATGCTATACCGTTAAGTTGGAGAATTCCTCCCGCTCAGGTATCTGGAAGCAATTCACCACCGTTTGACGATCGATAGATAGAAGCACTGTGTCATCTGGTAGTATAATCTTTCTGGTGTCCGGGTTGTAATGGTTGATACATTCGTATATCAATTCCGGAGCTTGAACGGCCACTGGAAACCCGGTCGCTTCAATCAAGCTACTTTCTCTAAGCTTCTCTGTTATGGGATGAATTGGCTCTGCTTTTAGTCTTTTTTGGAGATCATGTATGTCGTAAAAGCGTAGAGAAGTATCTGTGAGATTCTGCAGAGTGGTCTTAATGCCGTTCAATCCGTCAAAACCGAAGAACCTAGCGGCCATTTAACTATACAATAATAAGGGCCTTTGAAAACACAAGATATAGAGCTCGCAATCAAGATGCTACAAATGTAGACGGGTTGGGCGGAATAATTGAATGGAAACAAAGAAGAAACAGTGATTCGAAATACTGTTCACATTTCTGGCTTTATAGAAATCTAAATGTCACCGTTGATCTTTAGCATTCGCGCCACATGAATAAATTTATGAATAAACCCGTTAACACCATAAATGAGAAGCCCTAACGGATACCTTGGAGTCTTTTCACTTTTCCCATTGCCCTAACGGAAACATTTTCATTAACTTCACTTACTTTTCCGTTTCCTTGAGCTTGCGGAAAAAACAGAAATGTGGTGCGTTTCTTTGCTTGCAGAAAATCACTCTACGGGTGAGAACTCCACTGGAGGAGAAAGCAGTTTTCAATTTTCCGCAAATACTTTATTTAATATCCGAGTCAACATATAAACCTTTCTCTCTCACCCGAAAAATTGAGAAAGTGCTTCGAAACCCGTTGAGGGGTCCACCACGACGCTCCTTCTTTTCTGCCTTTGCGGAAAATTACCTTCTTAGGTCGAATTTCACCGTGGAGAAGCTAAAATCCAATTCTCCACTTTGAGTCTTTATTGATTCCAAATTTCCTTTTAACTGGTCCCCGGATCCATTTCTATGCTGTAGGTAACAATTTCATTGTCCAAAACCATTTCTTTTATTATATACTTCTGCCAACATTGCCATTCATACCTCGCGGAAAATCAACTTCGTAGGTGGAAACCCGCAGTGGAGAAGGTGATTTCTGAAATCCCGCAAGTCTTTGTTTAACTGTTGAATGGAGAACTTCGCTAGTGATGATTAGTTCTGCAAGGATCAAAACAAAGCGAGAACCCCATCGGATTAGGTACTAGACTACCCACGGACCTATCACACGTGAGGGAGAAATCCACCCGGCTAGGGGAATGCGGAGGGAGAAGGAAAAAAAAAAGATAGAAAATCCGATGGTGATTCCCAACTACCTAAATGACACTGACCTAGCCTCAAACGCGATTAAACTTCACCAAGACGCAAAATTTCCACTTTTCTGAAATGGCTACATGTTTAAAAGTGGAGGCAACACATATTTAATTGTACTATTAACAAGAGGTACATATATTTTCTTATGTCTGTTTGTTTGCTGGAAATAGATTGGAATTGGGATTGTCAAATTCCGGAATTGACATTTTTTGTGTTTGTGTTCAAAACATGAAACTGAAATAGGGATTTGTTAATTCTCATTTGAATCTACCATCTAAATAGGTGAAATTGGAAAATCAATTTCAATTCCACTTAAATGCGAATTGGGGTTAAAGCAAAATTTATAATATTTTGAAATCCATATGCAAACAACATTTTCTATCTTCTCATTATGAATTCTAGGTGAACCGAATGGTTTCAACTATATTCCAAAAACTATTTTCTGGATTTAAATCTTTTAGAATTGTCAAATACTAGAATTTGACAATTCCAACATTATTTAATGCCAGCATCCAAAACAGAACAGAATTTGATAATAATAGTATGATTAAAAAAGTTAATGAAAGAATCCAGCAGACATTCAAATATTAAATGGAAGTGCCTGTTTTATTTGGAGACTTCAACTTCTAAATTTGTCTAAGATTTAGAAACGTAGCAATGAGATTCATATACTTGCAAAACTGGATATTATCACATCTTTGTCGATAAAAATATTTGAATATTCCACACATACTAGAATTGATAATTTTTTGCAAACTTCTGATTGTATCTCTTATTCCCGTTGCCTTGTAGAGTATGTTAAATGCAGGAACTGATACATCTTCACTTACACTGGAGTGGGCATTGTCATTGTTAATGCGACATCCCCAAGTAATGAAGAAGGCCCAGGATGAACTTGATTCTAAAATTGGACAAAACAGACTGGTGGAGGAATCAGATATAAACCAGTTAACATACTTGCAAGCAATAGTTAAAGAGACTTTGCGTCTTCATCCATCGGCACCTTTGCTTGTGCCACACACATCTATTGAGGATTGCAAGGTTGGAGGCTATCATATTCCTGCAGGAACAATATTGTTTGTAAATGCATGGGCAATTCATAGGAACCCAAAAGTGTGGAATAAACCATTGGAACTTATGCCAGAGCGTTTTATGGAGAAAGAAATCGAGATAGATAACATAATGAGAGGGAATGATTTTGATCTGATTCCATTTGGGGCAGGAAGAAGAGGATGTCCAGGTGCTTCTTTAGGAATGTGCATTGTACAAACAACTCTCGCAAGGTTGTTGCAGGGCTTTGAATGGTTTGTTCCAGATGGAACAGTCCTCGACATGAATGAAGGGGTTGGCATAACAATACCAAGGGAAATGCCTTTGGAAGTTACCATCAAGCCTCGTCTTTCCCATCATCTATACCAGCAGCAAGGAGTCTAGTAATAGACCATCAAACTCTCGGTTTTTTTTTCATGGTTTGAATGTAGGATAAATGAGAGCGTTCCATGTTTTAGATCAAAAATATTTTGAAAGGAAAACATATTGTCCAACTGCAGGGGCCCTCGTTTTCTCTTTTATTTAAAACTTTGTAAACTCAGATTATTTTAAAATATTTTTTAGATTATAATTTCCAAATAATATTCTCTGTTACCAGCCACGTTTGAATAATCATTTATTGGATTTTATTAATGCAAAGTCCACTGAATAATTATCTAGTGGACCAATGGCTGTCTATTGGTATATTTAATTGTTGTAAGGGAAGGGAGAGTGTGCCGGTCCAATAGTTGATCACCTATTTATAAATTTATTTTTTAAATACTATACTTATATCTATAATTATATGTTAGATTTGAAATATAAATATTATATATTTTAATAATATTATGAAATCAAAACTCTAAATTGCATTCTCTATATTTATTTGTTGGGAACAATTATAGATTCTTCTATTAGGTATTAATAACAAGGGTTTGTTCCTAGTGCCATGATTATTTTAAAGATGAGATAGAAATCTCCACCATGATTGAAGTGATCAATTGCTTTGACTTCTTCTCCTACCATTGAAAAAAATTGGGGGCAAGGTGTTTTGTTCATTGCCAAGACATGTGTAACATATTTTTTAGACTATTTTTACCATTAAATATAAACATTTAAAATTATGATCTTCTATGATGTTTTGACCATAAGAAATATATAGAATTTGAGGCTTTTCATTTTCCCCAAACCCATGTCATTCTCTGGATGCTAATCTTGGACTATCCTGGACTAATTTCTCAAGTTGTTAGTGCAGCTCACGCAATGAATCGATGCTTTTACTACAATCTTTTATCAGAAAATTATTTTTGGTGCTTACATATCAAAAGTAAACAAGTTCATTTTTTTTCTTCATGGTACTTAGAAACATGTTTTAGTCTCTTTAATGGCATACTTAAGATAAATGTGCTTGTGTATTTATTTAGTCATCAACGTTCTATGTTGAATCAAATTTTATTTACAATCTTCAATGTAGCAAACTATTTTTAACGTCCACATATCAAAGGTAAACAAGTTCCTTTTCTCTCTTTGTTGGACATAATAATAAAAATTAAGGCCTTGATTCTCTATTCCCGTAGACATTAATAAATTTGAGCTAATTATTTGAATTTCTCTTGCATAGGAAGTGTTAAATTATTCTCTTGAATCCTACAAAGTACCTTGTCAATACTAACCAAATAAGCCAAATCCTCATAAACGTATTGTATACACTCATATTAAAAAAAATTATGTAACACCCAAGCATCACACATAAAATAGCCTAATAATGTTAGGTGTAGATTTATTCTAGAAACACCCAAATGCTCCATATAAATAACAAATTAGTATAATGTGTAGATTTATTTTTAAAACACCAAAACTTATCACACAAATAACTCCAATATTTAAGGCACATAGTCCCTCCCAAAACATGCAAATATATATCATACAAGTAAGCAATGTAAGATGTAGATCTATTTTAGAAACATTCAAACTTCTCAAACAATTAATTAGACAATGTTAGGTATAGATATATTCCAAAAAACCATAACATCACATACAAATAACCCAATATTGTACATAGTGTATAGTCACTTAAGGCACATCAAAAAAATTTACACAAATAATGAGGAACAATGCAAGGTATAAATTTATTTCAATATGAAGTATGATTTCTTTCCAAGAATGCCAAATCAAACTCACAAAACTCTACAACCCCAATAACTCAAGCCAAAACTCTCTCAAGTCAAATTTATTATATAACAAAATTAGGCTTGAAAAACATAGATGGTTAAAAGTACATATCCATGAGGCGCTTTCTCAAGGACACCTTATTTTCTTAATGGCTAAACCATACAAAACATATTATATATATACCACTAAGAAAATTTGTATTAAAAATACTATGTACAAATGAATAGTATGTCACAAATAGATCAAAGGTAGATGTAAGTTTTGTATAATAATAGACTCATCTAATTAACCATCTTGGTAATAGAAATAACATTGAACAAAAAATACAAGCCATAAATGCAATGCGATATCCGAGAAAACCAAGTTCTAATTATGGCACTCTCATCAATTAAGAAACACCTATAATCACATATTGCATACGCACATCTATCTCCATATTGAAAACTAATGATATCATCTTTTTCATCATTGTCTTCTCATCACATTTCAATCTAACTATATCTATGTAGTTATATCTTATTATGAATTTTTCTTAACTACAATTCTATTTTTTTGAGTTTCATGTGTCGTATTTGAAAGGAAGAATAAAATATTTTTATTATTCATTCAACACAACAAGCTTAATCAATCAACATTTTATCTCTAAAAATATCTTTACGTATTTGAGAAATCCTAACCAAAAAAACTCTTTCCTATATACTCAATCATCTAAAATGAGCCATGCTATGGAGTTTTTATCTTCTCAAAAGATTATTATTGTATCTTTCTACACAAGTTCACTTAGGCCATTTCTCCAATATGAAGCCAATGCTCAATATTGTGTTCTACTTTCACAACAATTAGAACTTGCATATAATTTAATAGGTCAATATTCACACCCACGCCATGTCGTAGATTTGATACTTAATAACCCATGTCTTTATGTTTCCAATGTTATGTATAAATGTTATACATGTATAGTTAGATGCTAAAATATTATCCTAGGACCCCTTAGTACATCCTAGGAGCTTTTAAGATATCTAGGGCCCCTTAAGACATCTAGGAACCCGTAGTAGGACTTTTTATGCCATAAGATTCCTTAAAAGCCCCTATTATGACCTATTTTGACATAATAGGACCACAATGGACCTAAGACCCCTAAGATGACCTATTACAACATAATAGCCTCTAAAGAGTTTGTAGTATGACATAATACCCCTTAAGACCCCTTAGTAGGGCCTATTAAGACATAGGACCCCTTATGAGCCCTTAGTAGGGCCTATTATGACCTATTATAATATAAGACCACTTAGTAGGACCTAGTATGACATAAATCCCCTTAAGATGACCTTGTATGACCTAAGACCCCTTATTATGACCTATTATGCCAATATACCGCTTACAAGGACTTATATAATTATGACATTATAACCCTTAAGAGGACCTATTATTCAACATAATGTCCGTTAATAGGACATATTTAGATGTTGAAATGAACTATATATACATCTACCTCTAGTTAGATGTTTAGATGTATTTAATTTATGCTCTCTCTCTCTCTCTCTCTCTCTCTCTCTCTCTCTATATATATATATATATATATATATATATATATATATATATATATACATATATATATATATACATATATATATATATACATATATATACATATATATATGTATGTATGTATGTATATATATATGTATATTATATGTATATATATATATATGTATATATATATATATATATGTATATGTATATATATATGTATATGTATATATATATGTATATATGTATATATGTATATATATATATATATGTATATATATATATATATATATATATGTATATATGTATATATATATA
>BSBK01008761.1:0-87500 GCA_027943335.1 Chamaecyparis obtusa
TCTGGAGCTCTTATTTTACAGATATGGGCATGGGAACACATTCCCATATGTAGACCAGTTTGTTAGAGTTAGTGACAACCCCAAGAGCCCATCATTTTTATTTATTTAGGATATGTGACATAGGTCCACATGGGTATCAATGAGTACTAGAGATAGGTTCTAGATGATGTTACATATGTAATCTGGCATCCATACTTACAGATAGAGGCCTGGCTGGATGTGCTGGAGTAGTTTAGTTATTTATTTTAGAGTCGAGTGTTGATAGGGCAGTCTACCATAGTGCTGGAGAGATTTATCATTACTAGGGTATGGCAGCAATATGATATCATCTAGGATGCTCCTCAGGATTACACCACATATGCCTGATTGATCAAAGAGATAAGGCTTGGATAGACAGCCAGGTTGTCTTATGCTCTTTACACATAGGAGTATAGTCGATATGTTGGTAGAGACTGGTATTACAGACCACATGTCATAGATGCCAGAGTGATAAATGGTTTCATTGCTTGGCTTGTGAAGCATCCTATTTACAAGTTTTTAGATCCTATCATGTTGATACCTTTGATGGAGGGTGTAGTAGATGTGATAGGGGCTCCCATGGGTAGGGCATAGAGATGGTAGGATGTACAAATTCCTATGCCCCAGCCTACACCTTTGAGGCTGAGAGTAGTTGTGACACCATAGAGACCATCTGGTCATATGAGACCACTACGCCCTACTAGTTCTACAGTAGGAAAGCCTAAAAATGCATAGAGGAGATTTTCTAGAGGAGAGCATGGTACTCTTGGCAATATTGGTAGTGTAGATAAGGTACTGGGTGCACAACAGGATGTAGGTGTTGGTCTTGATCCTACATAGGGTAATATAGATTTTGATCTTGTAGCTAAGGTGAGACACAATAAGGCATGTAGGGTAGAGGCTACTGATCAGCCAGCTAGTGACACAGATATGCCTACAGCAAATACAAATCCTAGTTCAGAATAGACTCCTCAAGAGATGATTAGGCATTTGAGATTATAGGTCAAAGATCTTAGATTGTAGACTGCCATACTGGAGGAGTGGTTCACTGAGGCTAAGAGGAAGTGATCAAAGCTACAAGAGGAAAATAGGAGATTGCAGGTAGAGGTGACTCATTAGATAGCATGGAGTGCCTACTATGTCTCTACATATTATGTTGTTGTTCCTGTTGATCAAATAGTTCCTACATACTCCCAATATATGATAGCTTCAAAGGGAGCTAGGGCACCATGAGCTGAGGTAGTACTAGATGCAGAGGATCAGGCAGATAGTTGATCTATCTAGTTTTCTGATAGTTTTGTCATTTTTTCTATAGATATTGATCTGATCTAATAGCTCACATGAGTACATTCTTTTGTACCTTGTGCCAATAGTTCACCCCTGACTATTTCAGTTATATATATATATATATATATATATATATATAATATATATATATATATATATATATATATATATATATATATATATATATATGAGATCAAGTTTTTGGTTATGACTTCATTTGTCCTTGTTATTTTTTATTTATGATGATATCATGTGATGTAAATGCTATGGGTAGTGTAGATTGTATGCAAATGCAATGTTTCCTTTCAAATGTATGGATTTTGAAAAATGTATGACAATATATGATTTTGATTATGCTATGCAATGGTAAATGCACATGTATGTGATGTAATGCAATAGATGGAATGATTATGATATGCAATGTAAATGCAACGATGCACATGATATGTTTTTCAAGTATTGATGAAGACAAGTACTCAGTCATTTGTCAAAAAGGATGTCTAACCCAGGATGGTGACTACTTCTAGTTTTGTGAAGAAACCTTCGTGTCAGATTCAGTCTTATGTCAAGTTAAGTTTATTTGGAAGAATTGTGTAAGCATTCAAGTTTATCCAGTAATTTGTGATATCACGCAATCATGCAAAGTGCAAAATGAGATGCAAACCTAAGACATAGGACCTAGTCACTAATAATGTATTGGTCATTTTCATCATTGAATGTTTAGGTAACCGAATAAATCAATACAATATCCACTAGTTAGGAAACTATGAACATGTGAATATTGATTTGTATGCACAAGAATCAATACAATGCACATTGGCTAGACAACCATGGACATATGAATATTGATTTTTTTGATAAGTAGGAGATATTTTCCACAGCAAGTCAAATTGTGATATTGCTATCAGGATTCAACTGTGTAGTTTTTTGAGTCAAACTCAATTTGACTTACTGTGGAAAATATCTCCTACTTATCAATTGATGAGCTTAAGGGGCTTTCTAATGAATGGTTCACAAGGCACAACACTTGGTGAAGGTTTTGCAAATGAGGTTGCAAGGAGAGTGGGTTTTACCATGGAGGAAACTCTGTAGTTAAGCGCGCTCGAGCTAGAGTAGTTCTGGGATGGGTGACTTCCCAGGAAGTCCCAGTGCTTCACCTCTGTGAGCATCACCTAGATCCAATGAGTGCTAAGTCTTCCATTCATTCTCATGAAAGATGGGTTTGCGTGAACCACTACTCATGAAACATGGGTTAATGAGTTTGACTCAAAAAACTACATAGTTGAATCATGATAGCAATATCACAATTGATTTTTTTTTCAGAATGTCGAATTAGATATAAGCACCAAGGCATAAATGTCAGGATTATAATACCCCAAAAATGGGCTATAGGTTCATTAATCTCCTATATCAACACATCGAACAAAATCAACATCAAAGTCCTAACCTAAGGCACATCTGAATATCATCGAATCTTAATTGATTATCTCAAATTTTGCATTGGGGAATATTCCTAGTAATATTCCTAATCATCATAATTATCTTTAATTTAATGATTATTTGGCGATAAATCCTATTTATCCTAAAGTTTGATTAATTGAATATTCTCAATATTTAATTAATTAGATTTAATTTTGCCATTTAATTGTTTAATTGAGGTTAATTCTATTTATTCCTAAATTGTATTATTTAATTTTGACAATAAATCCAAAATCCTATGAATAATTGATTAAATTCTTATTTAATTAATTAAAGCAAGTTGTCAATTTTTAATAATATTGTTTTTGAATAAAAGTTTGAAAAATAATTGATTAACCCATAAATCAATTATTTTATTTTTCAAAATCAGTTAAGTTGGAAATAAATCACTTTATTATTAAATTAATTCATATTAAATCGTGCATAGTCACAAAAGTAGATAACTATCAATTATCAATTAAATCTAAACTCTATTTTGAGTTAAACTCTGCTTTTGCATGTTTTTGTGAGTTAAATATCCTTTATTTAAAAATAACTCAAAAATCAACCTGAGTTATTTGAGTGATTTATGGCTTTTTTCCCATGCACCTCCAAAGTCCTGGATTTTTATAAATTAAGGCTTCAGCTCATTCAAATCATCTCATATTTTTGAAAATTTATGCTGGCAAATTGCTATCTGGAGAATCGAAGCTTCTTTGCGAATCAACCACGTTTGTGAGATCACTTTTGTTTCATATATAAGAATCATTGCATATCAAGTTTTCATATAGAATAGATTCATATCAGATTTCTTATCATAATTGCATAGAAAAATCAAAAAAATAAATTAATTGCATTCATATTTCATATCAATTTTGCATTCAAATCCTTCATTTAGGTGTTGTCAAGGTCACTGATCTTGATACAATCTGAGAATACATACTCGCATCTACTAGAAGGCAGTAAATCACCTAGTTAGTTTAGTTTTTCATTTATTGCACGATTTGGATTTTAGCTAACCTCTAATATTTTACTGAAGTGTTATGTCTACAAATAGGTACAAAATTCACACACACATTTTTGGCACCCACCATGGGGCCCTGAAATGGGTTTCCCTTCATTTCTATCAATTTTCTATCTTTTGAGGCTAAGGGTTTCAAGGGTTTTGGTATACTCTACAGGACATTATTTTTTGTTTCTTTTTTGCCTGCAAAAAAGAAAAAAGAAAAAAAAATTGGCACTTTTTCTATCAAAACTATGATTTTTAATTTTCTGTCTGTGCTTCTGTACATCTCTGCATGGATTCTCGTGCAAGATTTTTCATTGTTCCACACAAAGTTTTGCTGGTTTAAGCACTTCCTCACGTGAGACTTCATCTTTTGTCACGCGAGATCATACTTCCTCACATGAGATTTCATCCTTCGTCGCATGAGACCGTACTTCCTCGCATGAGATTTCATCCTTCATCGTGCAAGACCATACTTCCTCGTGCAAGATTTCAGCCTTCATCATGTGAGACCATACTTACTCGCATGAGATTTCATCCTTCATTGCGTGAGACAGTGCTTCCTCGTGTGGGACCAAATCTTGACTCACGCAAGATTTTGCTATAGAGACAGAATTTATGAATCTGTACTTTCAAATTATTGATTTCTAACACTTACAGTTTTCTATTGATTTGTCTTGATTTTGTACTTTTGGATGTGTACTAAATTTTGGATTGCAGAGCATTGGACCTAAGGTAATCTTCTCAGCTGATAAGACTTCGATTTTGGATCTAAAACAAACATCTCATGTGTCTAGCTTGAGTGACTTTTATTGCTTTCCTATCACAGACTTCATTTGGGCTATAAAAATGAACATAGTTTGCTTTTAGCATCTTTGTTACACATAGTAAATAGGCCCTATGAACACTATTAGTGGCTCTTAAGAGAGTGAGTTTCCAGCGAAACTCTTCTCAATGAAGGAACCCTTGTAGGTAGGGAGGATACTAAGAGAGTCTCACGTTCCACTAGATCCGTGTGTCTTCAACTTTTGATTGAGGCATTCTCTCTCTGGAGAGGTTGATAAATCATAAAGGGTTGATGTCATTGATCTTTGTGAGATAATCTTGGTCTTAGTGTGTCAGATTAATCTGTCTACTTTGTTTGGGTTAAAAGTGAAAAGGCTAGGGGATTATGCTCTACTTCCTTTTTGGATAGTACCAGAAACCCAAATCCTTGAATTTGGAACCAGTCTCCATGTGGTATATCTTGTGACTCACCTTTAGAGAGGGTTAATCGTAGTGGACATTCCCTTAATTAGGTCAACCACATTAACAAAACCTCAAGAGGTAATAGCCATTTTTGTCATGGTAGTGACAACCGCTATATAAATGTCTTGTTGGAAGAAATATCCACAGGTGTGGTCTCTTGTTGGGCTGTCAGATCTCCCTAGTAGATCCTGAAGATTAAGTTCTCAGACTGTGTCAAAACCCTGATGTGCCTGGATTGGAGTTTGCCCTCTTGGATCATAAAAGTTGCAGAGTCAAACCATTACTAAAAACCCTAGTGAGGCCAAATTTTCATTTTTTAGGAATATGTGCATTAATGCAAAACTTTTTGGAACATACACAATTAGCACTTCTAAGGATTAGCATAAATAAGTCACTTGATTGTTCATGCGCAAGGTTGCTTTTGCCCTTGTTCATTATCTTCAGACATGCTTGAAATCACTTGCTTGCTATTTTTCATGCTTTCTTATCTATTTGGTTACTGAAAATGAACAAATCTGTTACAATCCTCAAATCTGGACATTGAAATTTGCAAACAATCTGAAACTGAAAACCCAAAATTTGCAAAAATTGAAGTGAAATTCCTTTATGAAGTCAAAAATCATATGAGTTTTGGTCAAGAGTCATTTCATAACCCCCTGATTGTCATATGGTAACTGGTATATTGTCATACGAGTGTTACTGCCAGTCATTTTCAAAAGTCAAATTTCCTATTGTCGACTATCGTACGAACTTGTCAATTATTGTTTCATGCTATACCCACTGTCGTACAAGCCTATAGAAAGTCATTTGAGAAGTTTTGAAAATTTGCCAGAAAGTTGTCAGAATTGCTAGATATCCACCTTTTTCAAGCTATTTCCAGAATCTATCAAACAAATCATTATGTCAGGAATAGAGAAGCAAACTACCAAGAATCTAATCATTTTCCTAAAGTGGCCTTTTGAATCTAATTCAGCCTTTTGTTTAATTGATTTGATTATTTTTCATCTTGTGTCAAAACCTTGTCATAACTATCAGTCTTCAATCAATCATCAAAATGGCTAAGTGCTGTGAACTCATGTTTGCTATCTTTTGGGAATCCACCCATACATCTAGGGCATAATCTCCTTCATTTACGTCTAATCCAAGCTTCAATCACTCAAACCTTGACAAGGTTGCATCATTTGATCTTCTTCAATCAGATCTTTCTTCAGTTGTCTTCATCATATTATTTTGTTTCACCCAGGGTTAATGGTGGAAACTAGAGCTTCCTCACACAAGAAATCAGGAGAATCATCTCATACCTTACCTTTGACTCATATCTAGGGTCCAACTCTTGAACAACTCTACAATTTTGGTCTTTACAAAGATGACGTTCTTGGCAACTTTTGATTAAAAACTGATTACATTCCCCCTCCATCAATTCAAGGAGTTAATCAACAAACTCTACATCAATCTATTCTAGGGATTCCTAAAACTCCTAACATGTCTCAAAGAATTAGTACACATCAGGAAGAAACTCTAATCACCACTATGATCAAATAGATGCATGCTATGAAAGTCAAAAACTTGAGTTAGAAGAGGAACCTAAAGAGTTCTCCATGGAAGCTCTATTCCCTTTTCCATTTGATAAAGACTTGTACATGTCACTATGCCCTCAGACAGAATATGAGCAACGCGATAATCCTTTTGATACTTCTTCCATGGAGAGTGACACACCCATCTTTGAAGACTATGATGAATATGATGAGGGACAATATAGTGATACCTATGACACCTCTATTCCTAGAGTCCTCCTCACCATGTGCTCGTGCTTACTAGAAATGGGATGTCACATTGGATAGATCATGATGGTGACCCACATGATTTTGATTTTGAAAGAAACTTTGATAATTTCTGTGAACAATACCTATATGGTACATCTACTTCTATTGAGGAAGAGAAAGCTTACCGAGCTGATTATAAATGTGCATACTATAAGGATCTCTCCTCTAAGAATTTTCATGCTGAAAATAAAGATTATAGTCTCAAGAAAGATCATGTTAGTGCTGAACCTTTTTCTTGTGATGGTTCCCTTCCATCCCCTACTTCCTCCAATACCCATACATTTCCTAAAGCTTCCAAGCCTATCAAATCTTTCACAAGTCCTTCATCCACCAAATATCCTAATACTTTTCATGTGATTTCCTATAGTTATCCTCAAGGGCTACCTCTTAAAGAAACTCAAGCTAACATTCACTTGGCTGAAAATACTTTCAATAATGCTAAACCCAAAGAGTCTAAGCCTTTATATGCTAAAATGCCTACTCCAGCTAGTCCTTTCCCATCTCTTCCAGAGTCTTCTATACAATTGTAGCATGATCCCTTATCCTTAGAAGTAGCTCCATGTCAAGAGGACTCTAAAAATGATAAAGAAAAGAATGTAAAAAAGATCAAGATCAAGAACCCTCCATGTTATCCAATCCTTTTCATGATGTCTCTTATCCATTTCATGGTTCTTTTGATCTTGCATCCCCTTTCCCATGCATTCCACCATGTCTTAAGTCTTCTCCTAAGCAAGATAAAGTTACCACTTACATCTTTGAGTTTATTGACAATCAAAATAACCTTACTACACTTCCACTTTCCAAAGATGATACTTCCATTAAGGTTGGTAAAAATGGTGTTGTTACTTCCAATATTAAGCCTATTGAAAATCAAGAGAAAAATTATGTGCTTATGCTATCCAAAGATCCTTGTCAAGATCAAAGTCTTCCATCTTCTTATTCTACCACTCCATGTTCATTTCCACTTTCTACTCGTCCTAAGTGTTTACAAGCTTTGAACAATCCTATCGAAGAAGGTGCTCATATTCAAGATGTCCATGATTCTATTAAAAATTCTAAGGCTCACTCTAAAGATGTTGATATCCTTGGTTGTCATATAGATGCTGATGAACTTATTGATTATCCTTTTGTATTTTCCATGTCCATCCTTGGACCTCCTCCACCACTACTAAGGGCTTCATGTATACCTTCCATCTTGGGCCCTTATGTTCCTTCACTTTCCCCTCCTAACTCTCCTAATTTGCCATCCATCTTGGGTCCTTACATTCCTCCATCTCCCATCTTTCCTCAAGATCAACATAGATGCATACCCTTGAATCCTTTTCATCCACCCACCCATCTAAACCAGTCACTATGTGCTATAAATGTGTCACACTTCTATAGATCATTACATGCAAGGAAACTCAAGAATGAGCCCTCAAAAATTGATCCATAGCTCCCTAGGCATGGAGTGCAAGGGTTTTTAAGAATGCTCTCAGCTAGAGCTATTTAGCCTATAACCTTGCTAGTAAACCATGCAATGGGAGATTCAATGAAGACAAGGGAAAGAATGTCAATATCCTCAAGAATCAAGAATGAAAATGCAATGCAATGTTATGCTAGAAATGGAAATGAAAGCTAAGCTATGAAAGGAAATATGCAAGTGTTACAACCCAAGCTAATTAATCTATGTGAGCTAATCTAGAGCATATAAATGAAGCTAATCTAAGAAAGCATAAATATGAAGCTAAGCTAAGAATACAAGAATGAGATGTAGAATGCAAGAATAAGATGTAGATGCTAAGAATGCTCCAAATCTTCAAAAGCTCCAAAGTGACCTAGAAATCCTGCAACATAAAGTTAGCATAAAAAGTTGGGGATCTAGAATGAAGAAGAGAGCTCTCCTTTTAAAGGAAATGAGAAGGAATGAACCATGGAGATTAAGAGGAAAAAGATTTAATCAAGGGTGGAGCTTGAAAGAGGAGCAATCCATGTGCACAAATATCCTCCAATGAGAAAATAGGAGTTGACTTTTGTGTCCATATGAGACAAAAAGTGCTTTTCCCTTTTTTATAAAATAAGAATAATGCTTTATTTGTGCAACTTAGGATAAGAGGAAAAGTGGGGGCTTTTTATTTATTAAAAGGGGAGGGAATATTCCTTTTAATCAAATAAAGACTTAGGATAAAATGGTTAGCCCATAGAAAATAATCGAATAAATGATAGAACTAGGATTTGATCAAGAATAAGTAATTAGTGATTTAGCAAAAGGGGCTAATAGTCTAGATGACCATTTTTAGGTGTATACATTTTCCCCTCTTTGACTAATGTGTGATCGATCTGGGAACACATTCAGTCAAAGAATGAAGTTGAAATGTGAGATTGATTTGGGATCACAAAGCAACTCAGATCAACCAAGAAAGCAAGAGATAGCCAAGAAGGCAAGCAGTGTTCTGACTCCAAAGAATGAAGTGCAGAAAAATAGAAAATCCTACATTGTCAGCCTGATAGCGACAGTATTGAACACTTAGGAAAGAGATAGCCAATAAGATATGATGTGTTTGCCCCCTGGGGATCAAAAGTGAAATCAGGTAGAGGTACTGCAAAAGCAAGAGCAACATGATCAAATCACTAGAAATCATAATCGAAGAAAGAGAAAAGAATAACCATCAAGCAGTGAAGATATGCCCACACATGGGACATGGGGCACGAACCAAGCAGTCCCTCAACCTGAAAACAACACGGAGGAGAGGAATTTGAACATGGGATTTGAAAGTGAATGAAAGACTAGAAGTTTGAAAGAGATGGGGATGAAGAGGTGAAGAATGCCCTAGCGAAGATGGAAGGATCAGGCCTCAAAAGGTTAGCTGACTACACAGAAGAAGGAGAAAGATGATTTGGACGATCAAGGTGAACGTGGATTTCAGTTTTGATCCCAAAATGAGTAGAAAATGATGTGATATGAAAGATGAGAAATGAAAGACATGATTGGGAAGAAGGGAAAGGTGAGTGCAGTTGATTAACAAGTCCATGAAAGATGAAAGGAAATCTCTCTCCATATGCAAGATGAAAAACTAAATTAACATGAACTTAAGAATGCAAGCTACATGAAAAGTGGTTTACTTGCAAGGTTACAAAGCCAATAGACATCTAATTATCATCATCGAGCGTTATTGGTGGCGTCACAAGATCATACAATACACACTAGCATAACTATGTAGATCTGAATATGATATATATCAGATAGAAATGTGGAAATCCCACCTAGGCATCAAAGACATGCAGGTCAAGATGACTAGTGTAGTGAGGTTCCCTAAGTTTGATATAGAAAGATTATGCTCACGTCAAGACACAAGAAATTCAAGATGACTATAAGCATGCACTTGCAAAATAGTCAAGGATAATACCTTGTAGATCCCAATGTGTCAAGTAAGACTAGCATAAATGCTCATGATAGTTAGGACAAACAAAATATACCCACAAGCAGAAAAAGCAATAAAACATGTTCTCATACCCTCAGTCTTCTAGCTATGCATCATCGAAAATGATCATAGGGGGAGAACACTCAGCAAAAAAATCATCATAGACAGCACACAAAAAAAAAAAAAGCCAAGCAAGTCTCAGCGAGTCAAGTGCGTGTGTGTAGGTCATAGAGTCAAGCTTTGAGTATGGCATCTGCCAGTGAGAAATATTGCATCATCTAGACTGCAAGTAGGATATATGATAAGTGTTGAGAAACACTCAATGCAAGGGTAAGTGTTGAAAAACATAGTTGGGGTGGTGTTGAAAAATATCATTTGCGAGGTGCCTAAGAAACCCAGACGCACAAAGAGACCCAAGATAAGCTCAAAACAACAGATGCCCCCTAGACTAAGACAAGAGTCAATTCCAAGCTAGGAGAGGCAAAGAGAGAAGTGGAGCGAATGAGCACCATGCAAGATTGATAGACATAGGTGCAGAGGGTCTCAAGCAGTGCCTATTTCTAGGTTTTCACCACTTGATAGATTTATTGCAATTTATATATATATATATATATATATATATATATATATATATATATATATATATATATATATATATATATATATATATATATATATATATATATATATATATATATATATATATATATATTTAGGACTTTTTTATAATTTTTTTGTATTTTTGCTACCAAGGCGCCTGTTTCCAAGTTTTCACCAAGGCACTTTTTCAATTTTTTTGATTTTTTGAATTTTTTGATTTTTTTTTGTGAGACATCAAAGTGCCTATTGCTAGGGTTTCACTAGGATGCTCATTTTTTCAGTACTTTTTATGCTTTTTATGATTTTTTCTGTATCATATATCAATTGTTTTGTCATTTTTTCAAGATCATAAAGTATGTACAAAGAATGCCCTAAGATAGAATGGGCATCAAACTCCCAAGCAAGATCACATCATGTAGTCCCAATGTCTAGCAAGGTGAGGGACAAGATGGATGAGCAAGTTGGTGAATGAGATAGAGGAAAGGAGAATGAAAGTGAACAGAGGGAAGAAATCTTCAAGGTCAAACTCCTCAAGAGTACCCAAGCTAGGGAAAAGATTATCATGTAAAGCACATTTGGACAAGCAATGAAAGGCCAGCATGGGATAAGCCACAAAAGCGCATTGCAAAAGAAGGAAGAATGCAGTCCAAAGGAGTAGACATGTCAAGAGACTTCATAGCATCGTGTTTTACTCTTTTTTATTAGATCAAGACTAGAAGGGGAAAAGGATAGTGAAAGGCTAGAACGAATGGAGGAAAGTAGATATGAAGGCTAAAAATGAATGGAATGAAAGCAAGATCATCATAAGATAGCTTCACAAGATAGCCAAATGTTCATGTATAGTTGAACCTTGTCAAGATCAAAGAGAGAAGATGGAATGGATGAGATATGTAGAAGAACTACGCATGATGCCTGATTGCCAAGTTTTCATCATGGTACTTATCCAAGGTGCCACAAGGGAGTAGTTTTCACCATAGGACAAATTTATTTCTCTTTACTTTTGCTACCAAGGTGCCTGTTTCTAGGTTTTGACCATGGTACATTTTTAATTTTTTAATTTTTCTTTTTTTCTATTTTTTTTTTGAATTTTTTCTATTTTTTTTTAATTTTATAATTTTTTGGAAGAAGGCAAGCTTTTTAGATAATGCTGATTGAAAGGATAAACCATGATATGCCAAGGATTCAAAATGATATGCTCAAAGATGCTAATAGGGAAAGGAAGATGGAATAGGAAAATGGAGGATAAGGTTCTATGTAAAGCAAGTGAGGCTGGAAGATAGGAGGAATAGGAAAGTGAGGAAAAAGGATAGAAGGTAGAAGGATAATGAATGGAAGGATTGTGAAAGGGTAGATGGAAAGGAAGGCAAGATCAACGTCGACACACACACCTTGAAGGGTGGCAAGAGGATGGAGGAAATGTGAAGGAAGGAATATGAGAAGGAATATGACCAATATTTAGCAGAGGTTGCGGTTTAGGAGCATGGAATTGAAGAATATTTTTGGAAGAAAATGAAGTGGAAGCCTTTGGAAGCTTGAATGTCAACTTTACTTTTTGTTCAACATGAGACTCTTTCAAGAGAGACTTTGGAATCCATATAGCCTTAGGCTTTGTATTTCCTTTGGATGATTTAGAGATAATATCTTCAATGATGAATTTTGGAACCCATACTTGTCTTGTAGTTTTCTTCTTAGATATCTCTTTTGACTTTATGCCTCTATGTCGATTAGAGAAGACATGGTGATCTTCTTTTTTTGATGGATTCTTATATTGCTTCTTTTTCTTGTATTGAACATTCAAGTTACTTCCAAAAGACTTGGTGCTTGTGGAAGAAGAAGGAGGATATGACTAGTTTAGATGGATGGATGGATGAAAAAGATTCAAGGGTATGTATCTATGTTGATCTTGAGGAAAGATAGGAGATGGAGGGATGTAAGGACCCAAGATGGATGACAAATTAGGAGAATTAGGAGGAGAAAGTGAAGGGACATAAGGGCCCAAGATGGAAGGAAGATGTGAAGCCCTTAGTATTGGTGGAGGAGGTCCAAGGATGGACATGGAAGATGTAAAAGGATAATCAATAAGTTCATCCACATCTATATGACAACCAAGGATATCAACATCTTTAGAGTGAGCATTAGGATTTTCAATAGGCTCGTGCACATCTTGAATAGGAGCAACTTCGTCGATAGGATTTTTCAAAGCTTGCAAAGACTTAGGAAGAGTAGAAAGTGGAAGTGAACATGGAGCGGTAGAACAAGAAGATGGAAGACTTTGATCTTGACAAAGATCGTTGGGTAGCATAAGCGTATCAACTTTCTTTTGATTTTCAATAGGCTTTACATCAGAAGTAACAACACCATTTTTAATAACCTTAATAGAAACATCATCTTTGAAAAGCGCAAGTGTGGTAAGGTTATTTTGATCGTCAATAAGCTCAATGGTGCAAGTAGTAGCTTGATCTTGCTTAGGAGATGATGGAATGAATGCAGAAGAGCATAGAGGATCAAAAGAACCATGAAATGGTCAGAGACATCATGAAAATAATTGGATGACATGGAGGGTTCTTGATCTTGATCTTTTTTTATTTTCTTTTCTTTATCATTTTTAAAGTCCTCTTGACATGGAGCCACTTCTAAGGACAAGGAAGCATGTTGGGATTGTATGGAAGACTTTAGAAGAGATGGTGAAGAATTAGCTGAAGTAGGCACTATGGTAGATGAAGGCTTAAGATCTTTCAGTTTAGCATCATTAGAAGTATTTGCAACAAATTGAAGGTGAGCTTGAGTTTCTTTAAGAGGTAGCCCTTGAGGATAATTGTAGGCAACTGCATGAAAAGTCTTAGGATCTTTGGTGGATGAAGGATTTGCGAAAGATTTGGAAGACTCGGAAGCTTTAGGAGATGTATGTGTATTGGAAGAAGTAGGAGATGGAAGGGGACCATCACAAGACAAAGGTTCATCATTAACATGATCTTGCTCGGAAGTGCAATTTTGATTTTTAAAAGTGGATTTCTTAGAGGAAAGATTCCTGTAGTAGTAACATTTATAATCAGCGCATTGCATTTCATAGTCCTCAATAGTAGTAGATGGATCATCATCAAGGTATTGTCTACAAAAATAACCAAACTCTCTTTCAAAATCAAAATCATATGGATCACCATCACAATCTCTCCAATATGACAACCCATTTTTAGTAAGCATGAGTCTACAACTAGGAGGACTCTAAGGAATAGAGGTGTCATAAGTATCACTACATTGTCCATCACCATAGTCATCAAAAGTGGTACAAGGATTGTCATGTTGCTCATTATGGTATGGCTCATGAAGAAAAGCAAGACTCTTGGGGGAAGTAGAGGAAGAACAAGATCATGAAGAAGAGGAAATTGAAGACTTATTGTAGGAAGAGGACTTGGATAATGAGGAATTTGAATGATGTTTAGAAGAGTCATGATAAGATTTGGAAGTTGAAGAAGGAGAATAATGTCTAGAAAAGGCATGGCAAGATGTGGAAGATGAGGAATGATGAGAAGAACTAGAAGATAAAGAGTGTTTGGAAGAAGGAGATTGTGAGAGAATCATGTCTATAATCCTAGCAAAGGCATTAGACTCAAGCATCTTTTTGTTTACTCTTGCCTTAAGTTGATGACTTGCAGGATGGTTGGAAAAATAATACTGTTCGAATTGAGCAATGAGTTTGAGATCATCCCTTCTCAAGAGAGGTTCTATAGCAAGATAGTTGAAACTCATGATTCTAGAAGAGGAGGAATCAAGCATGAAAGAAGTGAATAGAAGAGATGAAATAGAAGAAGGTAGACTAGATAATAAGAGGAAAAGAATCAAGAGGACATGAAAATTTTAGGAAGACGAGAAAGAAGCATGAAGAAAGAAGAGAAAGGATGAAAATGGGAGACTAGGAAGACATGAGAGATGTGGAAGAAAGGTGACCAAGAGCCATTTTGAGAAAATTGATACCATTGAAATTCATTTGGATATTGAGCAACATGACATAGCACCTAAGGTTTGACCTGGACTGACCAAGGATGATTGGAAGTGACACAAATCAACTTTGGATTGCAAGCAGCAGTGAGATAGCAAAATAACTTTGTGCGATAGTTCCTAGGAAAACAATGTGACTCTTGACCAATGAACGTGAAAAACTCAATTTTGAAAGCAATTGGTCAATGTTTCAGTTTAGCAAGCAATTTGTTCAGTTTTGTTGGTTCCAAATGTAGTGAAAGTAGTAATCAGACAAGTTTGCAAATAGTAGGTGATCAAACATGTCATAAAACACTTGAAACAAGGGCAAAGGCAACCGTGCCAAGACAAGAACTTGTGATATCAAAATAGAAAATCTTATGAATGCTACCATAATGTTGAATGTTGAGAATGTTTAAACTGGTATAGCATAATCGAAGACAATTCAAGCAATTACTACCTAGAAGGACAAGGCTCATTACTTAACAACTTGGCCCACAACTTGATGTCTCGTTGCCTCACACCAAGTGGTTGCCCACAAGAGATATTGGCATTGTCATGGAAGTGTCAAAAACACAACCAAAGGAACACATATGGTGAGTATCTTGGGGTGATCTAGGTAAGTCCACTTGGATCAATCCTTGCACCAAGAAGCTAAGTGGCTAAAATAAGGTGGCCTCTAACTAATGGTTCGTAGTAAGGGCTTTCATTCATAACACCCCTCTTGCTCCTCATAAAGGACTAGGACCTTGCGGCCTCAAGAGTACCTTAAGAATTCTTGCTCAATGCTTTCCCCATAGTCACAATCCCATGAGCTACTCACATCAAGCGAAGATAAGTGTTATGTCTACCAAGGTTTTGTGTCATTGATAGCCTTGAGATTATAGTGAGTTGGAATCACTTGCCACCAAGGAAAATGATGATAAGGTTGTCCCCACTTGGGTCATTCCTCTTGATTGCTCAAGAGTAGGCCCACTAAAAGATCCTTATACTAAACAAAAAGTGGATTAACTCTTGAGGTTCAAGGTTTTTGGTTCACCACAAGGGTGAAGAGCATACTCCCCTATCTCAAGAATCTCTCCCAAACACACCAAGCAAAAATTTAATTACCCCCTTGCTTTCAAAATCCCAAGATGGGTCAAGATTTCTATTTCACCACAAGGGTGAAGAACATACTCTCCTACCACCTCAAAATTCCTACAACAAGGTATTACATGCCTATGAAACAAAACAACTAGTATATGCCACACTTAATAAAGAAAGCAATTAAACAAGCACTTGATTTGGTTTTTATGCTTAGGGAAGCCCTGCAAAAACTATTAGTAGCCCTCTTTGACATGCATTCTTTTGGCAAATTTCAAGCAATGAGAGCACCTACAAGCACAACTTGTTAGCTCCACAATGGTTAGCACATCAAAAATCAAATAATCTACATGTAAAATAGCTAATCAAATGATAAAATCTGAAAATGAAACCATCATGGTTGGATTAGGCTCGGATAGACCTTTCCAATGATATATCACACTTTAATTTTCAATACCATTTGCAAAATTTCAAAAAAAAAATAGGTGCCCATTTCCCAGAGGCACGGATTTGAAAACGCTAGAATTTTCAAAAAATTTCAAAAAGATAGCTAAGAACCCAAAACTTGCAAGATGGATTAAATAACTCAAAAATATCTAACTATCAGGTACAGACATAGTACAGACACCAGTATCGTGTGATATTTCACAGTTTACTGGGTGATACTTTTCTAACTATGTGATATTTCGCTCGACACCAGGCGATACTTCACCAGGCGATATTCTCTACTATAGCCAAGTGATACTTCTGACAGGTGAAGTATCACATGCGCATATAGAGGTATATCATGCGATACTTCTGGAAAGTATCATAGGATAGTCTGAGACAAAAAAATAGAGACTAAAAATTAAGCTAAAAACTTGTCGAAAAATTGATGAAAAATGATGAAAATGTAGAAAAGGAAGGGACAAAGCTAGTCTACTCTGCCCCATGGTGGGCGCCAAAAAATGTGTGCTATAAATGTGTCACACTTCTATAGATCATTACATGCAAGGAAACTCAAGAATGAGCCCTCACAAATCAATCCATAGCTCCCTAGGCATGGAGTGCAAAAGTTTTTAAAAATGCTCTCAGCTAGAGCTATTTAGCCTATAACCTTGCTAGTAAACCATGCAATGGGAGATTCAATGAAGACAAGGGCAAGAATGCCAATATCCTCAAGAATCAAGAATGAAAATGCAATGCAATGCTATGCTAGAAATGGAAATGCAAGCTAATCTATGAAAGGAAATATGCAAGTGTTAACACCCAAGCTAATTAATCTATGTGAACTAATCTAGAGCATAGAAATGAAGCTAATCTAAGAAAGCATAAATATGAAGCTAAGATAAGAATGCAAGAATGAGATGTAGAATGCAAGAATGAGATGTAGATGCTAAGAATGCTCCAAATCTTCAAAAGCTCCAAAGTGACCTAGAAATCCTGCAGCATAAAGTTAGCATAAAAAGTTGGGGATCTAGAATGAAGAAGAGAGCTCTCCTTTTAAAGGAAATGAGAAAGAATGAACCATGGAGATTAAGAGAAAAAAGATTTAATCAAGGGTGGAGCTTGAAAGAGGAGCAATCCATGTGCACAAATATCCTCCAATGAGAAAATAGGAGTTGACTTTTGTGTCCATATGAGACAAAAAGTGCTTTTCCCTTTTTTATAAAATAAGAATAATGCTTTATTTGTGCAACTTAGGATAAGAAGAAAAGTGGGGGCTTTTTATTTATTAAAAGAGGAGGGAATATTCCTTTTAATCAGATAAAGACTTAGGATAAAATGGTTAGCCCATAGAAAATAATTGAATAAATGATAGAACTAGGATTTGATCAAGAATAAGCAATTAGTGATTTAGCAAAAGGGGATAATAGTCTAGATGACCATTTTTAGGTGTATACAGTCACATCCTCCCTCTTCTTCCATAAGTCCCAAGTCTTTTGGAAGTAACTTGAATGTTCAATACAAGAAAAAGAAGCAATACAAGAATCCATTAAAAAAAAAAGATCACCATGTCTCCTCTAATCGACATAGAGGCATAAAGTCAAAAGAGATATCTAAGAAAAAAATTACAAGACAAGTATGGGTTCCAAAATCCATCATTGAAAATATTCTCTCTAAATCATCAAAAAGAAATGAAAAGCCTATGGCTATATGGATTCCAAAGTCTCTCTTGAAAGATTCTAATGTTGAGAAACAAGTGAAATTGACATTCAAGCTTCCAAAGACTTCCACTTCATCTTCTTCCAAAAACATTCTTCCATTCCATGCACCTAAACCACAACCTCTGCTATCCATTCACCATATTCCTTCATTTACATTTTCTCCATCCTCTCACCACCCTTCAAGGTGTGTGTTGACATTGATCTTGCGTTCCTTTCCATCTACCCTTTCACAATCCTTCCATTCATTATCCTTCTACCTTCTATCTTTTTTCCTCATTTTCTTTTTCCTCCTATCTTCCAACCTCACTTGTTTTATATAAAACCTTATCCTCCATTTTTCTCTTCCATCTCCCTTTCCCTGTCAGCATCTTTGAGCATATCATTTTGAATACTTGGCATATCATGGTTTATCCTTTCAAGGAGCATTATCTAAAGAGCTTGCCTTCTTCCAAAAAAAAGATGAAAAAAAAATGAAAATGTGCCTTGGTGAAAACTTGGAAACAGGCACCTTGGTAGCAAAAGTAAAGAGAAATAAATTCATCCTATGGTGAAAACCACTCCCTTGTGGCACCTTGGATAAGTACCATGATGAAAACCTAGCAATCAAGCATCATGCGTAGTTCTTCTACATATTTCATCAATTTCATCTTCTCTCTTTGATCTTGACAATGTTGATCTATACAAAAACATTTGACTATCTTGTGCGCTATCTTACAATGATCTTGCTTTCATTCCCTTCCCATTTAGCCTTCATATTTATTTTCATCCATTCATTCTAGCCTTTCGATATCCTTTTCCCCTTTGGTCTTGATCTAATAAAAAAAAGAAGAAGAGTAAAATATGGTGCTATGGAGCCTCTTGACATGTTTGCTTCTTTGGACTGCATCCTTTCCTACTGTGGCATTATGATTTTGTGACTTATCCTATACTGGCCTTTCATTGCTTGTCCAAATGTGCTTTACATGACAATTTTCCCTAGCTTGGGTATTCTTGAGGAGTTTTCCCTTGAGGATTTCTTCCCTTCATTCTCTCATCTTCCATCTCTTCCACCAACTTGCTAATCCCTCTTGTTCTCCACCTTGCTAGACATTGGGACTGCATGATATGATCTTGCTTTGGAGTTTGCAATGGAAAAAGATGCTATCAAGTATACCAAGTATGAAAACAAGTATCAGAACTAGTATCAGAACAAGTATCAGAACAAGTATTAGAACGTCCACTGGGGCTACACCTTTCACTTTAGTTTATGGGTCTGAAGTGGTACTACCTATTGAGGTTGAAATCCCATCACTAAGAATCAAAATGCATGGTCTAGTAACTAATGATGACTACAAAGTGTCTAGATTACAAGAACTTGAATTACTAGATGAGCGTAGACAAGTATCGTATGATCATCTTAGAGTGTATTAGAAGAGAATGTCTAGAGGCTACAACAAGAAAGTCAGACACGAAAAATTTTAGGTTGGTGATCTAGTCTTGAGAGAGAATCCTAAAAATCAATCACATCGAGAATGCAAGGGGAAGTTTGAACCCAACTGGCTGGGTCCCTTTGTAATCATTGCTACTTTTGGCTCTGGTGCCAATCAACTCTCAATGACTGAAGGAGAATAGCTTTGAGAACCAATCAATGTTCTCCATCTGAAGAAATTCTATGACTAAAGCATTCAGTCTATGGTAAAATGTCCTAAAAAAATCTTTAAAATTAGTAAAAGTCTTGAAAAAATGAACATCTTGGTGAAAACCTAGCCATGGGCACCTTGATGATTCACAAAAAAATTGAAAATATCAAAAATATCAAAAAATTGAAAAAATGAAAAAAAAAAGCAAAAAAATGAGAAAAAGAAAAAGTGCCTTGGTGAAAACCTGGAAACAGGTGCCTTGGTAGCAAAAATAGAATCTCTACCAAGATGGTGAAAACCTGACAAACAAGCACCACTTGTTCCAAAATGCTCCATCTATCAGTGCAATCTTGGTATTTCCCAGCTTTCAATCTTGCTTTAGTTTGTATATATCTCCCAGTTTGTTTCAGCTTTCCAATTTTCAATAAAGTTGATTTGTACACCATTGGCTCACGCATCTGTATCTTATCAATGTCAAGACTTGGGGGCAACCAATGTCATATCCTATGGTCTCCAGTATATCCTAGACATGTCAGTTAGTCTCGTCTCCAGAAAGGATTTTGCATCTACAATAACGCAACCAAACACAAACTAAAAATAATCTGTGCTTTTTCATGCTTTTATCTCCTTGTATGCTTACTAATTCGCATTGAGATTTTTTCATATTATGTCCCTTCGAGCTCTTCTATGATGTCCTTTATAGGATTTAGAGAGTGATGACTAGGGGCATAATCTTTTCTTTGTCTTCTTCTTGTATGTGAAAATCTAACAACTTTGGAAATTCTGGATTGAAATGGTGTCCGACTATAAGAGCCTCTATCTTGAATTGGATGGTCAAGCATACCTCGACCATTGATACCCCAAAAATTCAAGGAAGTTTGATCTAACTATTATCTTTTTGAGTGAGTTCTTTCTCCTATTGTGAAATGTGATCTTACCTAAGGATGTGAACGATAAAGGGTCACTACAGGTAATTCACATTGGTTTTAGAATGATCTCTCAACTGTTTGATGCGTTTGTCACGCAAGGCATATTCAGGTCATCACGACATTTATGTTTTGATGCTTATACAAATTGCTATATCAAAATGGACATGATATTTAGGTCATCTTGGCGTTTGTGCCTTGGTGCTTATATCTATTCCGACATTCTGAAAAACAAAATCAATATTCATATATCCATGGTTTCCTAATCAGTGGGTGTTGTATTGATTCATGCGCATACAAATCAATATTCATATGTCTATGGTTTCATAACTAGTGGGCATTGTATTGATTTATCTGGTTACCTAAAATTTCAATGATGATAACAAATCGACACATGATCAGTGAGTAGGTCCTAGGTCTTAGGTTGCATTTCATTCTGCATTTCATTTTTCATCTTTGCATGATCTCACAATGATTAAATGAACTTCAATACTTAAAAAAAATTTCATATCAATTCTTCACATCTAACAAGAGTTGAATCTCACATGAAGGTTCCTCCAACGAAACAACAAGTATAATCCTTTTTCGGAATCAAAATCAAAATCTGAGATTGTTTATATTATTCACTACTTGCATAATCGACCTTCCATCATCACAAAAATCTAATATTCAACTTAACTGATTATCTTACATCAAACTATCAAAATTTCAACTTGGTCAACCATGGTCAACTCATGGTCAAACCTAGTCAAACTTGGTCTTCTGGACCTCTAAATGATGCAAAATGCATTTTTGAACATGTATAACCATTTCTCAAATCAATTAACATGCTTCTGAACTATTCAACACTGACTTTTCTTGTCAGATTTCAATTTTAATCTCGAAGGGGGCATGGTATTGCATATCATTCAAAGTCTGTAATCAAATTTGAAATCATATCTTTCCTCAGTAATCAAGACAACAACTATGTCAAGTTGTTGATTCATCAAAAGTCCTCATCACTCGGGGCAAATCTATCATCGCTTGGGGCATATCAGATTCATCGAGATCCATATTAATCTAGTATTATCTTAATCTTGTAAATTGTATCAATTTTTGCAACTATCGGTTCAAATGTGTTATTTCCTTGGTTCTTCGGTAACTGAAGGGTTCAGATGTGATACTTATGTTATTCTTCTAAGGACAATCAAGTCTGGAATCAATCACTCACTTCTTCACAATCATAAGGTTTAGAATTAGGCGTTTTGACACTTTTGTTTCATTAGTTCATCGCTGTTATAGTTAACATTATCTTTGGTCATTCAAGACCTATTATCTTCATATCAAATCTTTTAATCAGCTTCTGTCTCATATCAATTATCAATCTCAAATCAGTTTCATATCTCTATCAAACATAGACTATCTTTGAACCAATGTGCTTCGCATAGTAATTCAAAGAGGGGCAAAATGTAATACCCCAAAAATGGGCTATAGGTTCATTAATCTCCTATATCGACACATCGAATGAAATCAACATCAAAGTCCTAACCTAAGGCACATCTAAATATCATCGAATCCTAATTGATTATCTCAAATTTTGCATTGGGAAATATTCCTAGTAATATTCCTAATCATCATAATTATCTTTAATTTAATGATTATTTGGTGATAAATCCTATTTATCCTAAAGTTTGATTAATTGAATATTCTCAATATTTAATTAATTAGATTTAATTCTGCCATTTAATTATTTAATTGAGGTTAATTCTATTTATTCCTAAATTGTATTATTTAATTTTGACAATAAATCCAAAATCCTATGAATAATTGATTAAATTCTTATTTAATTAATTAAAGCAAGTTGTCAATTTTTAATAATATTGTTTTTGAATAAAAGTTTGAAAAATAATTGATTAACCCATAAATCAATTATTTTATTTTTCAAAATCAGTTAAGTTGGAAATAAATCACTTTATTATTAAATTAATTCATATTAAATCATGCACAATCACAAAAGCAGATAACTATCAATTATCAATTAAATCTAAACTCTATTTTGAGTTAAACTCTGCTTTTGCATGTTTTTGTGAGTTAAATATCCTTTATTTAAAAATAACTCAAAAATCAACCTGAGTTATTTGAGTGATTTATGGCTTTTTTTCCCATGCACCTCCAAAGCCCTAGATTTTTATAAATTAAGGCTTCAGCTCATCTCAAATCATCTCATATTTTTGCAAACTTATGCTGGCAAATTGCTATCTGGAGAATCGAAGCTTCTTTGCAAATCAACCACGTTTGTGAGATCACTTTTGTTTCATATCTTAGAATCATTGCATATCAAGTTTTCATATAGAATAGGTTCATATCAGATTTCTTATCATAATTGCATAGAAAAACTAAAAAATAGATTAATTGCATTCATATTTCATATCAATTTTGCATTCAAATCCTTCATTTAGGTGTTGTCAAGGTCACTGATCTCGATACAATCTGAGAATACATACTCACATTTACTAGAAGGCAGTAAATCGCCTGGTTAGTTTAGTTTTTCATTTATTGCACGATTTCAATTTTAGCTAACCTCTAATGTTTTACTGAAGTGTTGTGTCTACAAATAGGTACAAAATTCACACACACAAGGATGACCTGAATATCGTGTCCATTTTGATATAGAAATTGGTATAAGCATCAAAACATAAACGTCGTGATGACCTAAATACACCTTGTGGAACAAACACACCAAATAGTTTGTAGAATTCATTCTTGTCTCCAATGTGAATTACCCGTAGTGACCCTTTATAGTTCACATCCCTGGATAATAGCCATTCATAGTAGGATTGATAAATCATTCAAAAAGATGTAAGCTAGATCAAACTTCCTTGAAATTTTTAGGTATGAATGGTCAAGGTACTCATGGCCATCCAACACAGAATAGAGGCTCTTATAGATGGACACCATTTCAATCTAGATTTTCTAAAGTTGTTAGATTTTCACTCAAAGCAGAAGACAAAGAAAATATTATGACCCCAGTCATTACTCTCTAAATCTTGTAAAGGACATCATTGAAAAGCTTGAAAGGACACAATATGCAAAAATATCAATGTGAATTAGTAAGCATACAAGGAGATAAAAGCATGTGAAACATAGATTGTTTTGAGTTTGTGTTGATGTTTGTTTGTGTTTGCAAAATCCTTTCTAGAGAGGAGACTAATTGACTAACTCGGATGTAGCTTCGAAGGACTATAACTGGATATGACTCATCTAAGGTATGTTGGAGACCATAGGATATGACATTGATTGCCCCCAAGTTTGAACATTGATAGTAGACAGACACTTTTGCCAATTGGTGTACAAATCGACTTTATTGAAACAAAGATATATATAGACTAAAGTAGACTGAAAGTTGGGAAAGACCAAGATTACATTGATAGATGGAGCATTTTGAATAAGTGGCACCCATTTGCTGGGTTTTCACCATCTTGGTAGAGATTCTATTTTTGCTACCAAGGTGCGTATTTCCAGGTTTTCACCAAGACACTTTTTCTTTTTCTCATTTTTTTGTATTTTTCAATTTTTTTGTACTTTTGATATTTTTTTATTTTTTTGTGATTCATCAAGGTGCCTATTTCTAGGTTTTCACCAAGATGATCATTTTTTTAAGACTTTTTTAGATTTTTATGATTTTTTCAAGACATTTTTTAATATTGAATGCCTTAGGCGAAAAATTTCTTCAGATGGAGAACATTGATTCATTCTCAGAGCTATTCTCCATCAGTCATTGAGAGTTGATAGGCTCCAGAGCCAAAAGTAGTAGTGATTACAAAGGGACCCATCCAATTGGGTTCAAACTTCCCCTTGCATTCTTGATGGTTCTCGATGTGATTGATTTTTAGGATTTTCTCTCAAGACTAGATCGTCAACCTGAAATTCTCTATGTCTGACTTTCTTGTTGTAGCCTCTAGACATTCTTTTCTGATATAATCTGAGATGATTGAATGATGCTTTTCTGTGCTCATCTAGTAATTTAATTTCTTGCAACCCAGACACTTTGTATTCATCATCAGTTACTAGACCATGCATTCTAATTCTTAGTGATGTGATTTCAACCTCAATAGGTAGTTCCGCTTCAGACCCATAAACTAAAGTGAATGGTGTAGCCCCGGTGGGTGTTCTGATACTTCTTCTGTAGGCCCAAAGAGCTAGATTGATCATACGATGCCAGTCTCTTCCTATTTTATTAATTGTTCAATGCATGATTTTCAATAGATTCTTGTTTTAAGCTTCTGCTTGTCCATTACCTTGAGGATAGTTTATTGATAACCAATGTTGTGTAATCTTTAATTTAGCAGATAGATCATCTAAGTCTTTGTTCTTGAATTGGCCACCATTATCTGTGACTATTGAATGTGGGATTCCACACCGACATATGATGTAGTTTAGAATGAACATAGAAATTTTCTTTCCAATTTCTTGAGTCAAAGGGACTGCTTCTACCCATTTTGTAAAATAGTCTATAGTTGTAATAATATGGGTATGTCCATTAGAAGAATGAGGATGTACGGCTCCTATGAGATCAAACACCCATTATTGAAATGGCCATTGTGTAGTAAAGGGGATAAGGTCTCTTCCTGGTACATGAATCAAGTTCCCATGAACTTGACACTTTTGACAATTCTTTGCATATTTGATAGTCTCTTTTTCCATTTCAGGCCAAAAGTACCCAACCCTAATAAGTTTTTGAGCTAGTGTTAAACCATTTGAGTGGGATCCACATATTCTATCATTGAATTCTTCTAATGTGTGTTGAGACTCATCATGTTCTAAACACCTAAGAAGAGTATTCTCTAGACTTCATTTGTATAGATCATTGCCAATGATAACATATCGAGATGCATTTTGGATAAGGTTTTGTTTCTCATAGTGGTTAAAGGATTCAGGAATAATTTTGTCTCGAAGGTAGGAAAATAGGTTTTTGTATTTGGAAGAATCATGACCCACAACAGTGCAAATCATCTAGGTTTCTGGGCAATCATAGGCTAGGAATGACAGTGCTTCCACCAGGAACTCGTAATGTAGCTCATGTTTGAGCTGTTGTAGTAGAGATCATAGCATTGCCATAGCATCAATGGACTTATTCTCCAATCTATAAATTTTTTCAAAGGTGATAGATATGAAATATTTCTTAAGATCATCTACCATGCATTTGTATGGAACTAGATTTTTGTCCTTTGTTTAGTACACATCATTGACTTGATGGATAACTAGCTGAGAGTCCCCATGAACATGTAACTCTTTCACTCGCCACTCAATTGCTATCTTCATGCCATTAAGTTTTTTTGGTAGACATCATTGACTTGATGGATAACTAGCTGAGAGTCCCCATGAACATGTAACTCTATCACTCGCCACTCAATTGCTATCTTCATGCCATTAAGAAGGGCTTCATATTCAGCAATATTGTTTGTACAAGGAAACTTTAATCTAAATGCTTTATGTATTGAGTAACCTTGTGGTACTGTTATGAAAAATATTCCTGCTCTATATTTGTTCTATGTATAGGAGCCATCAAAGAATAACTGCCATGTTCTAGAAGAGAGATTCATGATAGAGGAATCCGGGAATTCCATTTTCACTGGTGTATCATCTAACAATGGTGAATCAGCCAATTGATCAATAATTACTTGGCCCTTGATAGCTTTTCTTTCAACATATTCAATGTCAAACTCACTTAATAGCATCACCCATTTAGCCAATCTACCTATGAGGGTAGCTTTGCTCAATAAGTATTTTAACGGATCTATCTTAGCTACCAATTGTGTGGTATAAGCTAACATGTAATGTCTCAGTTTTTATGATGCAAAGATCATAGCTAGACAAGCTTTCTCAATCATAGAATTGTTCTTATCATAAGCCACTGATGTTCTACTGATGTAGTATATATCTCTCTCTTTCATATTGTCATCATGTTACACAAGTAATGCCCCTAGTGATGTATCAGTGGTGGAGACATACAGGATTAATGGATTCCCTTGAATAGGAGGCATTAAGATAGGAGGGTTTGATAGATATTGCTTGATGTGGTTGAAATTATTCTCACACTTTTCATTCCCTGCAAAAGTCACACCTTTATGTAATATTTTAGTAAAAGGTTGTGATATATCAACTAGTTGAGAAATGAAGCACCTGATAGATTGTACTCTACCTTGTAGAGTTCTTGTTTGACTGATATTTTTGGGAGGTTTCATCTCCATTATAGCCTTTACTCTAGCAAGATCAACCTCAATGTCTTTCTTTGAGACAATGTATCCTAAGAGCTTTCCAGAAGTGACACCAAAAGCACACTTTTTTGGGTTCAGTTTGAGACTAAACTTCTCCATTCTATCTAGTATTTTTCTCAAGTCATTCAAATGTTTAGATCTTATCATAGATTTAGCCAAGGTGTCATCAACATAATCCTCCATAGTTTGATGCATCATGTCATGAAAAATGTTGAACTATAACTGATTTAGAATCTGATTGAAGAATCTGTGATTACAAGAATCACTGAGGAGTTGCTGATTAGATATGTAATATGATTAAATCAGTATTATGTTGTCATTAATGTCAAATAGTTTGACAGCACTTATCTTGTAAGTTACTATACCGAGACATTTGAAGAAAGGTGAAAAAGATGAAGAATAGATAAATCTACATGAGGAAAGATGTACATGACAGATAAGGATAAGGAACACATTCAGTAACTTGTTGATGAGTCTATGACTTGATGATATTGACTTTATTATGTTGCATTCATCTATGATGAAGAATAGAGCTGAAAGACACAAAGTAGTGTTGTCAGTAAATGAAGCATTTCTAGTATACATTGATGGAGTGTAGTGTATACCGATCACAGTATTAACTAAGCAGTGTTCACTAATGCATTTCTTTGTTAACCAAGCAGAACAAAATGAATTAAATGATTAGGTTAGCTAATAAGATTGATGAGTTGGCAAGAGTATAACATCAAGGTAATAGATAATGTTTGTTGCACAGATCAAAGGTTGATGAAATTCAGGGAAGATCTAATGGAGCAGATTCAAACATGTTATTGACACAAGTACCGAGAAATTTTGAAGCGGAAAAATCTATGAATATGGTTAAGTGGCAAAATCTTATGGTGGAGAAGAAAATGATTTACTCATCTATATAAGAGAACAAAATTTCTTTATGAAATGATGCCGAAAGAAGAAGCTATAGGAATATCGCATGAACAAGGTTTTCATGCATTCTGATCATACTGGTTAGTAAGAACCGAGCTGTAGAACAATTACCAAGCTACAAAGAGTAATTACCGACGGACAGTAAGTTTATACAGTATTGAATCTGAAGTGAAATATTGATCAGAAGGATTTGTATGGAATAAATATTGATCTGTAATCTGAAATTGAAGTTGTATTAAGGTACGTCATTTACTGTTACATATTTAAGCATTGTACATAGTCAATCTCTTAACCGAGTAGACCCTGAAAGTCTTATGATGTATCATTCATAGAATGAACATTGTTATCCTGTCAACCCCATAGTGAATGCTGGTTGGATGATAACTTCTAGTCTAAAATCCTCTAACAAGGTCACACCTGACAGTGTGTTTGTAAACCTTTAACAGGGTTGGGTCTTAACGACCTCACTTCAGAAAAGTGAACAATTTTGGGTTGCTGTTCCTAGGTGGTTTTTCCCTTTACAAGGTTTCCACGTTAAATCTCTTGTGTTATGTGTTGATTGTGATATTTTTTTGTTATCATACTTTGCATGTTACATGTTATATTTGATCAGTAACTATTATCATATTAGACTGGTAATCGGTAAAAGCACAGACAGTGAAAGTTTTTATTTTTTATCGATGAGCAAAAATTGAAGAAATAGTTTTGAATTATACTTTTAGAATTGGGACACTGGATAACTGATTCACCCCCCTCTTAGTTATTCTTGGAATTAGAGTTGTGGTTGCTTGGAATAGAGTTTTAAGGACTTAAGCATAAAGGTCTCAAGATGTATAAGAGGGAAGTACCGAAACTAAACAAAGAGAACTTCGTAGTATGGCAAAGCAAAATGAAGCTGCACATATCTAGAATTGGGAGCTTAGCACTAGAATTGATGGAGAATGGTTACATACAACCAGCCACTAGTCCCTTAACTCTTCATCAACTAAAGGACAAGCATGAACACAATGTTACTATGATGGAACTTTTTGCTCCCTATACCAACACTGAATTTGAAGATATTAATACATGCATGACTACCAAAGGAATGTGGGATAAATTAACACAAATATACAGTGGAGATCTGAATGTCAAAAGAGTCAGAGCTGAAAGTCTGAGAGGCAGATTTGATGATATGAGAATGAAAGAAGGTGAGAACATTGTCCAATATTCAAATAGTCTCAAAGAGGTGGCACATTCTATTAGAGCATCTAATGGAGTAATTGATGATGAAACAGTGATAAGCAAGATTCTCAAAACTTTGCTACCAGTTTATGCAATCAGGATTTCTGCAATTCATGAAACAAGAGCTACATCCAACCTTACTCTTGACACTCTGATTGGTAAACTTACAACCTTTGAATTAAACAACTTTGATAATAGTGTTGTTCCTTTTGTTGAATCCGCTTTCATGTCTTCTTTGAATATTGGAAAATCTAGCAAGAATAGTAAGAATTGTGATAGTGATGAAAATACCAATGATGAACTTGATGAGCTTGAAGCACTTATGGCCAGAAGATTTCCCAAAGGAAAAGGAAGGTATAGAGGTAAGCTACCTTTAGCATGCTTTAATTGTAAAGAAGTTAGTCACATCACTACTAGATGTCCTCAAAAGAAAGATGATGATAGATCCAAAGACTGATTTGAAGGAAGCTATGGGAGAAGAATCAACAGAGGCTACTAACACAATAACAAAGACAACCAAGATGAAAAAGGCAAAAAGGTATGTTACATAGCTGAAAATATTGAAACTAAATTTGATTCTGATGATGATATAGAAGTTGTATTTGTTGCTATGAAAGATGACTCAGAAGAGGAAGAGAAACATGAAGAGACAGCACTGATCTCTAAAGTAAGTAGAAATGATACATGGATCATAGACAGTGGTCATACACATCATATGACCAATGATGTAGAGAAGTTTGATCATCTTGTTGAATATAATCGAGGATCTGTGAGAATTGGAAATGATGCACCTTGTATGGTAAGAGGTAAAGGCTCACTAATGATCAATGACAAACTACAATGTGAAAATGCATATTGGGTAGATGGACTAGACTATAATCTATTAAGTGTGGCTCAGCTGAACAATTCAGGTCACCAACTGGCTTTTGAGAGGAAAAAGGTGAAGATCTATGATGATGGAGGAAGACTTGTCAAAACTAGTACACAATCCAGAGGTAATCTATTCTATCTTGATATGGATCTGTCTTCTTGTTTGTTAATAAAGGATGAAGATGCTTGGTTGTGGCACCGAAGGTTATGCCATGTGAACTTTGACAACATGATCAAGATTAGTAGAAAGAAAAGAGTTAGAGGATTTCCTAACTTGACAAAACCTGATCATGCCATGTGCCATGAATGTTAGAAAGGTAAGATGACTAAGTCTAGTTTTAAAAGCAAAGACTATTCAGAAAAGAAGATACTTGAGTTGGTTCATACTAATCTATGTGGTCCTATAAGAACTCAAAGTTGTTCTAGTGATAAATATTTTATTCATTTTGTTGATGATTATACTAGACTGATGACTATTATGTTCCTGAAAGTGAAATCTAAAGCTTTCAAAATGTTTAAGTGGTATAAAGCTAAGGTAGAGAAAGAAACCAGAAAGGAAATAAAATTCTTAAGATCTGATAGAGGAGGTGAATTTATCTCTGATGAATTTACTAATTTTTGTAATGAGCATGAAATCAAAAGATAGGTATCTGCACCAAGGACACCTTAGTAAAATGGTATTGCTAAAAGGAGGAACAAGTCTATAATTGACCATGCTAGAACATTGATGATACAGAAGAATGTTGCTCAGACATATTAGAGGGAAGTTGTCAATATAGCTGTGTATGTTCTTAATCAAGTACAACTGAAGAAGGACTCCAACTAAACACCTTATGAGCTATGGTTTGGACACAAACGTACTATATGTTATTTCAAAATTTTTGGAAGTAAATGCTTTATTTTGAAAGATGAGAGAAATGGAAAATTTGATTCTAAAGGAGATGAAGGGATATTTTTGGGATATTCCACTACAAGTAAAGCATATAAATGTTTGAATAAGGTTACAAATAAGATAGTTGAAAGTACTAATGTTCATGTTGATGAGTTTGATGAAAAGTACATAGAGGAAAGTACAAAGGAACCAAAAGACTATGGTAGATTCACTTACGTTGAATATCTAGAGTATCTACCGATGCCACAAATTGTAACAAACGGTCAACAGGGAAATAATGCAAGACAACAGGAAACACAAACCAAGGAACAAGATGGAGCCATTGAGCAAGGAAATGACCCTGAGCAGGATGAGAAAGAAATGAGAAATGAATTTTTGGCTAGTTTTGTCAGAAGACATCACCCTAAGACACAAATCATTGGAGACAAACATGCTAGAATGAAAACTAGAAGCAAAACAAGACAAGGTACATGTTTAATTTGTGAATTTGAACCTAAAACTGTGAAAGTTGCATTAGAGAATGAAGAATGGGTTAATGCAATGGAGGAAATAGAGAAAATAGAGAAGAACAAAACCTGGTCCTTAGTACCCCAACCAAAAGATAAGAATGTTATCAGTACTAAGTGGATATACAGGAATAAATTGAATGAAAATGGTGAAGTCACAAGAAATAAAGCTAGATTGGTATGCAAGGGATATGCACAGGAAGAAGGCATTGACTATGGTGAAACATTTGCACCTGTTGCTAGATTGGAAGGAGTTAGAATGCTACTTGCATATGCTGCACACAAGAAATGCAAAGTTTATCAAATGGATGTGAAGTCAACATTTTTGAATGGTATACTTGAAGAAGAGGTCTACATTGAACAACCTGAAGGATTTTTTGATCCTAACAATAAAGACATGGTATGTAGATTACATAAAGCTTTATATGGATTGAATCAAGCACCGAGAGCATGGTATGAAAGACTACATACTTACTTGTTAAGTATTGGATTTGTTAGAACAAGTGAAAACATCAATCTATATGTGAAAGGTGATACTGATGATACTATTATTATTACTGAAATATTTGGTGATTATATTATCTTTGGAGGCTCAGATCTTATCTACAATGCATTTACTAATGAAATGCAAAAGGAATTTTAAATGTCTATGTTCAGAGAGATTAAGTTCTTTCTTGGACTTCAAGTGATTCAACAGAATGATGGAATATTCATCACACAATCTAAATACATAAAGGAAGTATTGAAGACATTTGTCATGGAAGATGCTAAACCTGTGGGAACACCAATGGCTACTAGATGCAAATTAACAAAGGAGGATGAAACTACAGAGGTAAATCAGACACTTTACAGATCCATGATTGGTAAGTTAATGTACGTAGTTCATAGTAGACCAGATATAGCACATGCTATTGGAATTGTTGCAAGATTTTATGCTAATCCTAGAGAATCACACATGATAGCAACAAAAAGGATCTTAAGATAATTGAAGAAAATAGAGAATTATGGATTATGCTATCCTAAGGAAGGGAAGTTTGAACTAAAAGTTTACACCGATGCTGATTGGGCTAGAAATGTGGATGATAGAAAAAGCACCACCGAAGGAGCATTTTTCTTTGGTGAAAGACTTGTAACCTAGACAAGTAAAAAGTAGGCTTGTATTTCTCAGTCTATAGCTAAAGTAAAGTATGTTGCTGCTGCTACTAACTATTCAAACATCGCATATATCAAACAAGTGTTAGAAGGAATGAATGAGGTAATCACTAACCCGGTGATTATATATTGTGACAACACTAGTGCAATTAATATTTCAAAAAATCTTGTGATGCACTCTAAGACAAAGCATATATCTATTAAGTATCATTACTTAAGAGAACAAGTGCAATAGAAGAAATTAAAGTTAGAATTTGTCACATCTAAAGAGCAACTTGCAGATATTTTTACAAAGCCCCTACCGAAAGACACATTTGAATACTTGAGGACTAGACTTGGGGTCCATCCCCTGTCTATCAGTCACTAAGGTGATCTGGTTGTTGCATCAGCCTACCTATATCAAAAGATCATTCATGTTGATGTAGCATAGTTCACACTTTGAATCATGTTCAAGGTTGTGATTAAGCTTGAGAACTTGAACTGATTGGAATATCAGTATTCAGAGATACAGAGGATGACATAATTGTTTGTTTATTTGTTTCTTTGGCATTGTTGTCAAAGGGAGAGATAAATAATATGAATAGGAACAAGCTATGGAAAAGGAATAAGCATTGACAAGAATTCTCTAAGGGAGAGACAATCTAAATGAGATAGAGTATTGAAGATCAGTTACAGAGAACAAAAGCAGGAACAAGAGAACTAAAAAGAACACAACTACAGAATGGTAAAGCTGTATTATTCAATGCTGGTTTAGTAAGGTAGTGATTAAACATATTAAGTCTATTTGACTTACAGAATTTTGTTCACAAAGTTGTAGAATATATGTTTGGTATGTGTATGGTACATTTCATATTACTTGAGTTGCCATCAATGCCAAAGGGAGAGATTGTTGAACTACAACTGATTTGGAATCTGATTGAAGAATTTGTGATTACAAGAATCACTAAGGAGTTGCTGATTAGATATGTAATATGATTAAATCAGTATTATGTTGTCATTGATGTCAACTAGTTTGACAGCACTTATCTTGTAAGCTACTATACCGAGACATCTGAAGAAAGGTGAAAAAGATGAAGAACAAAGAAATCTACATGAGGAAAGATGTACATGATAGATGAGGATAAGAAACACATTGAGTAACTTGTTGATGAGTCTATGACTTGATGATATTGACTTTATTATGTTGCATTCATCTATGATGAAGAGTAGAGCTGAAAGACACAAAGCAGTGTTGTCAATAAATGAAGCATTTCTAGTATACACTGACAGAGTGTAGTGTATACCGATCGTAGTATTAACTGAGTAGTGTTCACCAACACATTTCTTTGTTAACTGAGTGGAACAAAATGAATTAAATGATTAGGTTAGCTGATAAGATTGATGATTTGGCAAGAGTATAACATTGAGGTAATAGATAATGTTTGTTACACAAATCAAAGGTTGATGAAATTCAAGGAAGATCTAGCGGGCAGATTGAAATGTGTTATAGACACAAGTACCAAGAAAGTTTGAAGCGACAAAATCTATGAATGTAGTTAAGTAGAAAAATCTGATGGTGGAGAAGAAAATTATTTACTTGTCTATATAAGAGAACAAAATTTCTTTATGAAATGATGCTGGAAGAAGAAGCTGCAGGAATATTGCGTGAACAAGGTTTTCATGCATTCTGATCATACTGGTTAGTAAGAACTAAGCTGCAAAACAATTACTGAGCTATAGAGAGAAATTACCAATAGACAGTAAGTTGATATAGTATTGAATCTAAAGTGAAATATTGATTAGAAGGATTTGTATGGACTAAATATTGATCTGTAATCTGCAATTGAAGTTGTATTAAGGCAGGTCATTTACTGTTACATATTTAACCATTGTACACAATCAAAATCTCTTAACCGAGTGGACTCTGAAAGTCTTATGATATATCATTCATAGAATGAACATTGTTATTCTATCAACCCCATAGTGAATGCTAGTTGGATGATAACTTCTAGTCTAAAATCCTCTAACAAGGTCACACCTGACAGTGTGTTTGTAAACCTTTAACAGGGTTGGGTCTTAACCGACCTCACTTCAGAAGAGTGAACAATTTTGGGTTGCCGGTCCTAGGTGGTTTTTCCCTTTACAGGGTTTCCACATTAAATCTCTTATGTTATGTGTTGATTGTGATATTTGTTTGTTATCATACTTTGCATGTTAAATGTTAGATTTGATCGGTAATTGTTATAGTATTAGACTGGTAATCGGTAAAAGCAAAGATGGTGAAAGTTTTTATTGTTTACTGATGAGAAGAAATTGAAGAAATAGTTTTGAATTATACTTTTAGAATTGAGACACTGGATAACTAATTCACCCCCCTCTTAGTTATTCTAACAAAAAAATTGATGTCATGGATCTTTGATTTATAGCACTAGCGTTCTTGAGATCAAATGGCATGACATTCCAACAAAAGGTACCACATGCACATGTGAAAGTAGTTTTCTCTTGATCCTCTAGAGCAATTTTGATTTGATTATATCTAGAGAAACTATCCATTAAGGAATACATCTCAAAACCCATGGCCATGTCCACTATCATATCAATGTTATGCAGTGGAAAATCATCCTTTGGGCATGCTTTATTCACATCTCTAAAATCTGTGCAAATTTTGATTGATTTATCTGGTTTGGAAATAGGTACAATATTTGAGATCCACTCAGCATAGTCAATAACTCAGATGAATCTGGATTTTAGTAATTTCTCTAGCTCAGCTTTGACAAGAAGTGCCACATGTGGATGCATCTTGTGCAACTTATGTTTAACAGGTTTCACTCCTAGAGCTATAAAGAGATGGTGCATTATAAGATCAGGATCTAAGGCTAGCATATCTGAGTACTTCCATGAAAAGTTGATCTTCTTTTCTATCAAGAATGTTGTGAAATTTTGTTTCTTTTCCTCTGATAGAGATTGTGCTACATGAATCAGTTGTGGCTCTTCTACTATGCCCAAGTTGATAGATTGAGTAGGTTCAACTAGCACTGGACATCTGTCCTGTAAATGACTTGGAAGGACATCAAATATCTCATCCTTGGGTGCCTCAGAGAGGGTTTCACCTTTGGATACGTCTTTTATTTTTACTATTTTTGGTTTTGAGACTACCACCAAGTGGTTTTCAGCCTCATAACTCTTTTTCTTTTTACTTTTATTCTTTTGATTAAGATATTTGATATCTGACTCCATCATGCTAATGCTCAATTTTCTAATGGAATTCATCATAGGTTCAACAACATTGAGATAAAACGCAAGGGCATAGTCTAATTTGAAGGTATAGATGTCTTGGTTTGGATTTTCAGACATTTGGTCAATTAACTCTGGATGTTGGATAGTAAGCTCAAGAGGGGATTGGCTAACCATATTAACGCACATAGTATTAGAATCATTGACAATGATTTGACTCATGAAATCAAAGGTGATACTACTACTCAAGATGGTCAGTTCATTAAAAGTTTCAATGACATTATCGGAGTCCACTTTGGGAATAGGTGGATCAGACTAGTTAAATTCATTACTTTTCTCTAGACTTACATTGGGTGTAGGTGCATATCGGTGAATAACATCTACATGTTTCTCTATGATAAGCTCATCTTCTTTAGGAATGACACCCCATTCATAGTCACTGGATTCTTCATCTATGCCTCGAGGAAATCTGAGAACATGTGTAAAGTTAGGTTAGAGCCCCCAGCAGGATTCCCCTATAATTCAAATTTCAACTCATGCTCATGGGAATCTATTTTAGAATCACTAGAAAGTCCCAAATGTTTAGCTATTATGATAGTTTTACCTTCCTCTTCTTTATTAGTAGGTTCTTGTGTTTCTACTACATTGATTCTTTTAATTGGATCATCCTCAGCTTTGAGAAGATCTAGGATTTCTTTAGATAATCGTTCATAAGGAATAAGTTTAGAGTTATCTAAATTATCACTATCTGATTACTAGTTATCTTCCTCCTTAATGTTGGTCTCTTCTGGTGTGATTTGTTTTATTAAATGAGAGTAGTTACCTTTGAGGTAAAAGGGTTTCTTTCTATAGCCTAGGCCAATAGTATCTTTGTTTGGCCTACCAGAATGTGAAATAGGTGCCATGAGACCTTGTCCTCTTACTCCTAGAGGTCCTTTACCTAGATATCCCATTTTAGCTATTAGTTTATCCCCTGGGCCATATGACTTGGAAGGGATTTTAGGTGTATTAGTGTCACATGCTTGAACAATTTGGGATTCAGTCTCATCTTTGTATATCCATGAAAGCATAGCTTCATCTTCTTCAAACTCTTGTTTGGACACTTGTTCTGCAACAAAATTTCCTTTATAGATCTCAAGAGGCTCTTTGGATTCTAGTTTGGACTATTTTAGAGATTTTCCATGAGATTTAGGTGAGATAGGGAGAGATGTTAGAGATAGGACTGGCTCCATAGTATATTCTCCCATACCATTTTCTTTGATTGTGACCTCTTTTGCAATGTCTTCCATCTTGGACATAGATGCCATGTCTATTTATTTAGTGGAAGATTCTCTATTATTAGGAACAAGCTTGTCAGCACTTTCTTTCAATGCATTGCAAGTTGTGGATATGTCTGCTAGAATGGTAACTTCTACTCCCTCATAAGGAAATTTCACACACTGGTGGTATGTAGAAGGAATGGCTCTCATTTCATGTATCTAGGGTCTCCCTAGAAGAATGTTGTAAGACAAAGGTAGATCAAGAACTTGACATGTGATATCTCTGATAACTAGACCTGTTCTGATTGGTAAGACAATTATTCCCTTGGAAGATCTTTCTTTCTCATCATATGCTTTGATAGTTATCTTCTCTTTAGGATCAATGATAGCTTCTGATAATCCCAATTGTGTGATCAAGCTATAAGAACAAATCTCTAGGCCAACACCCCCATCTATCAACACGCATTTGACTCTATGGTTCTAGGTCAAGACTTCAATGTGCAAGGGCTGGTTATGCGGATGACTCAAAGAATTATCATCTTCCTCTGAAAAGGAGATACACTAAGGGGATGTCAGATGACCAACCATAGTTTTGAATCTATCTAGATCAAGATCATCTAGAACATTGGAGGTGAGCAGAGCTTTATCCAGAATAGCTCTATGAGTAGGAGATATCTAAAGCAACTCAAACATTGAGATTTTTGCATTGGTATGTTGGAGTTGTTGGACAATATTGTAAGATGTGGGTCTTGTGTCTTTAGGATTTGATGATTTAGAAGCATCATTTTGTTTGGAAGTAGATGAAAGATTGAAAGGCATCTTAGGGACATTTGATGGATCCAAAATTTGTCCTTGTAGATGTGCCTGAGATTGTGATCGAGTAACTGCATTTGCTAATTGTTTATCTCTATGTCTTCTTACAATTGTGATGACATTGCAATGTTCAGATAGGCAAGGTTCAACCATGTTTATGACAACATTGTTTCTAGAGTAGGCATAATTAACTTTAGCACCTATGTTAGGTTGAGAAGATGAATCTTCTTGACCATGTTTCAGAAATGGTTCAATGAATGTCATATGATCATTATTGCTTTTATGATTGTCAATTACAATTTATCTGTTATCAATTTTGTCTTGTATGATGTGTTTCAAGTGTATGCAGTTATTAGTTTTATGACCCTTACTATGATGGAAGCATAGAAATCATTCTCTCTCCACCATTTTGGTTTAGGTTTAGGATCAAATTGTCAGATCTCAGGTAAAGATATGATGTTGTTGGCCAACAAAGTTTTCATAGCAAATTCCAAGGATTCTCCAAGAGGAGTAAACTTTCATTTAGGATTAGTAGTCCAAGGTTTATAATCAGATGACTTCTTGTTTGATTCTATTTTTTTTTACTCTGAGGCTTTTATGGCTTGGGTACCAATAGTGAGATAGAAAGAGGGTTCCTTAGATGGAGCATGAACAGTATCAACAATGCCATCTAGGACGATGTGGCCCTTATTCTTGTTCCAATTTTTGTTCTTGTCTTTAGAACTAGATCCAAATTCATAGTTGTCCTTTTGAAGTGAGATGTCTCCCTTTTTCACAAGTACTTTTTCAATTTTGATTACATTATCTACCATCTTATCAAAGGATGTATGATTTTGCATTTGCAAAGGGTAGTTGAATTCTGGAACAAGATTGTTGATGAAGATTTCTAGCTTCTCAGTTTCTGGAATAGGCCTAGCATATATAGAGAAAATTTCTTCCTCCATCTTTTGAGAAAAGTCAAGAATGGTTCTCCTGGATATTGTTTCATATTACAAATGTCAATCATGGTGATCAGATGTTGGATATTGTAGGATTATTGTTGATAAAATAGTTTGATTAACTCCTCAAAGGTCTTGATTGTTGGAGGCATTCTAGAGAACCAATAAATGGTTGCTCCTCCTAGAGATCAAGGGAAGAGATGTATTAGGTAGGTTGGCTCGTGCATGAACTCCATATATTGAGTAAAAAATTCCCTGACATGATCTTGGGGATTAGAGTTTCCATTGTACTTGTCATATTTAGGCATTTACACTCTTTTTGGGAATGGTGGCATGTACAAGTCTTTATCAAATGGAAAAGGGAATAGAGCCTCCATGGAGAACTCCTTAGGTTCCTTATGTTTTTCTAGTTTATTGAGCTTGACTTGCATGGCATGCATTTGTTTCATCATGGCTGTGATAGGAGTTTCTTCCTCATGTGATGATATCTTCAAAATTAAAGTTTGGAGGAATTTTAGCCCCTTGGTGAGCCAATTCTAGGAAGTATGCATCTCTATCTTCCTTTAAGAAATGCTTCATCATTCTTTTGATGTCATCATCATTTTGATAGCGAACAATTTTAGAAGTTGTGGGTTCTTGATCCACACCACGTTGAGAGTGGTGTGCTTGAGACCCTTGGTTCATTCCTCCTCCTTGAGCTATAGTGTTGCTATGGGGAGTGTTGGGGATTGATTGATGTGGGGTTGTTTTATGATTACCTGTGTGAGTTGATGCAGGAGGGGTAATGTAACCACCTATCAAATAAAGATTTCCAGAGCATCTTCTACAAATTTAGTTGTTTCAAAAGGTTGATGAAATGTTTTAGCTATCATAGAAGATGTTGCTAAAGAGAATTTGGGTTTTTCTCCTTGTTTTCATTGTGATGAAGCTCTGGTTTCCACCATTAACCTTGAGTGAAGCAAGAGAGAAAGATGAAGACAACTAAAGAATGACTTGATTCAAGAAGATCGAATGATGTAACCTTGTGAAGATGGGATTGATTGAAGATTAGATGGATGTAAATGAAGAATATTGTGCCCTAGTAGTATGGGTAGACGCCCAAGAGATAGTTGGCACGAGCTCGCAACACTTAGCCATTTTTCAGGATAGATCGAATCGAAGATGATTCTGACAAGGTTTTGACACAAGATGAAAAAGGCTCAAATCAATAGATCAAAAGGTTGGATCAGACTCTAGAGACCACTTTAGGTAAATAGATTAGATTTTTCTGTTGAGCTCTACTATGTTCCTGACATAGTGAATATTTTGATAGAATCTAAAAGTTGGCTGTAAAAATTGGATTTCTGGCAATTTTGGCAAGTTTCTGGTAACTTTTTGAAATTTTTGAAATGATTTTCTCCAGGCTCGTACAAGTCTAGGTAGGCTCTAGCACAATAATTGACAAGACTCATATGATAGTTGCTAGCAGATTTTAGATTTTTTGCTTGTGATTTCTGATAAAACTCGTACAACAATATATAAGCTCTCATATGATAATCTAGGGGTTCTGATACAACAATTTCTGGAAACTCATATGACTTTCTAAGATTGTGGATGACTTTTGGACTCCAGAAAGGAATTTTGTGTTAGATTTGCAATTTCTAACTTTTTAGAATCAGTTTGTTTGCAAGGTTTTCTCTATTCAATTTTGTAGATTCGTGTAACAGTTAAGGATTTTTTCATTTCCAAAGGACCAAATAGATAGAAAACACTCATAATAGCAAGAAAAGGGAAGAAATAAATTAGCTGAACACAATGAACAAGGGAAAAAGCAACCTTGCATCTGAACAAGAATTAGTGACTTATTGTGCTAATCCCTAGGAATGCTACTTGTGTATGTTCTCAAAAGTTTTTCAATAACACACATAGTCCTAGAAAATGAAAAATTTTGACCTCACTAAGGTTTGTAGTAATGGTCTGACTCTACAACTTTTGTGATCTCAAGAGGGTGAACTCCAATCTAGGTGCATCAGGGTTTTGACACAGTCTGAGAATTTAATCAATCAAGAGCTACTAGGGAGATCTGACAGCCCAACAAGAGACCACACTTGTGGAGATTTCTTCCACAAAGACATTTATATAGTGGTTGTTGCTACCATAGTGAAAATGGATATTGTCACTTGAGGTTCCATCCACGTGGTTGACCCAATAAAGGGAATGTCCACTACAGTTAACCCTCTCTAAAGGTGACTCATACCACATGGGGACTTGGTCCAAATCTAAGGGTCTAAGTTTCTGATACTACCCAAAAATGGAATAGAGCATAATCCTCTAGCCTTATCACTTTTACCCAAACACAGTAGATAGGTTAATCTGACATGCTAAGACTGAAATTATCTCACCAATATTTGTGATGTCAACAACTATGTCTATCGATCTCTATGGAGAGAGAAGGTATCGAGATCAAAAGTTGAGGACCAAACCAAGTAGAATGTGAAATAATCTTAGTAACCTCCCTACCTACAAGGGGATCCTTCATCAAGTAGAGCTTTGCATGCGTAAACAAGTGAATGAAGCCCACTCTCTCAAGATCATTCACAAATAGTGTTCATATGACCTATTTACTATGTGTAACAGATATGCGAAAAGAAAATCTATGTTCATTTTATAGCCCAAAACTGAAGTTTGTGATATGAAAGCAGGAAAAGTCACACAATCTTAACATGTGGGAGTTTTTTTTATATCCCAAAATGAAGTATTATTAGATTGAACAGAATACCTGAATTCCTTGCAATGTTACCTATTTTTAGCAATTTTTGTTGTGCTTTTCCAATCAGAATCAGCAAATACCAATCAGAAATAGAAGATCTCAATTGTTAGGGTTAGCTGTCAATCCAAATCTAAAAATCAAATTTGGAAAACTTGCTGAAAATTTCAAATGACAATTGAAAATCTAATATCAAAACTCATATGACAGTGGGTTACCTCTAGTATGACAATCCAAACCTCATAAGATAGTGGGTTACCTTTGGCATGACAATCTAGAAACTCGTACAACAATGGATGGTCTCCCGCATGAAAAAGTAATCTTCAAATGACAATCTATAAGAATGGGTATGAGCCTTGAAAATGCTGAATGTCGTATGACACCCAAGGCTTCTGGCATGACTTCTAACAAAACTCATACAAAAAATGTATAGACAGAGATTAAAATCATAGTTTTGACCAGAAAATGATAGAAAATTAATAGAAATGATTAGAATTGAAATGGAAACCTATTTTAGCGCCCCATGGTGGGTGCCTAAAATGTGTGTGTGAATATTGTACCTAGCAATGGACACAACACTTCAGTAAAACATTAGAGGTTAGCAAAAATCAAAATCTACAAGTAAATGAAACTAAGCTAACTAGGTGATTTACTACCTTCTAGTAGGTGCAAGTATGGTATTCTCATATTAGACCGAGATCAGTGACAATGCAACACCTAAATGAAGGATTTGAATGCTAAAAGATGAATGTAGAATGAATGCAGATTATTCTATCTTTTTGAATTTTTGATGTAATAAGAATGAAAATTTGTATGAATCTAATCTAGAATGGACTGAAATTGATATATAGATTATTCTAACAATGATATGAAAAACTATGCAAAGCTATGAAAATAATGGAGTGATCTCACAAAGTCACTTATTCGCAAAAGCTTGATTCTTCATATGTCAATTCGCTAGAGTAGTTGTACAAATTCAAGAGATTTAGAGATGATTTGTGAAGAGTTGAGCCTTGTTTTTATAGAAATCCAGGGCTTGAGGATGCATTGAGAAAAGTCATAAATTACTCTTGATGAACTCGGGTTGATTTTTGAGTCAACAAGAAATCAAAAATAGATCAACTCACAAAATCATGCAAATCATGCAAGAATAGCTTTTTAACTCAAATTAGAAGTTTAGATCAACTTTCAACTTAAAATGGATGTTGATTTTCAAAAAGATAATGACTTGAATTGATTTTCTGATTTAAAGTTTAACTACTCTTTCACATGTGCATAGATAATTATGAATTAATTAAATAAATAAAGTGATTTATCTTCAACTTAACTGACTTTTGAATTAAAATAACTTACTTATGGGTTAATCAATTATTAAATCAAACTTTCATTCGAAAACTATATCATTAAATATTCACAACTAGATGTAATTAATTAAATAAGAATTTAATTAATCATTCGATAGATTTTGATTTATTGTCAAAATTTAATAATACAATTTAGGAATAAATATAATTAAATTTAACTAAATAATCAAGTGGCAGTATTAAACTTAATTAATTAAATATTCAGAATATTCAATTAATCAAACTTTAGGATAAATATGATATATCACCAAATAATATTTAATTAAAGATAATTAGGATAAATTAGGAATATGTCAAGGAATATTCCCCATTATAGAATTAGGATAGTCAATTAGGTTTTTGATGACTGATGTACAGATGTGCCTTAGGTTAGGACTTTGATGTCGATTTCGATCGAATTGTTGATGTAAGAGGTTAATGAACCTATAGCCTATTTTTTTGGTATTACAATAATAACAGTAGTCAATGGCCAAACCATAACCCTCAAAATTCTACCCCTCAAGGACAAAATTGGAATTATAATTGGTCTAACCAACAGCCTCACGATAACCAATCCTACCAGCAGCAGTCGCCATTTAACCCATACCAACAAAATTTTAACTCCTATCAGTAGCCACAACAAAGTAACCAATGGCCACATCATGGTAACTGGCAACAATAACATCAATGAGGACTTAACCAACCTAGTCAACAACAAGCTCTCATGCCTCCACCTTCTGCAGCCAATAATAACCTTCAAAATCCAACATAACTTCCTGCACAACTAACTCCAAATCCTAACAACAAGTAGCAAGCTTATTCCCTACAAGTAAATGATATCCATCTTAGATCAGGAACTACAGTGCCTGTACCTAAGGATCCTATAGTAACTAAGGTTGTTAATGCTGAGGACATACTTGTGAACCAACATACTAATGTTCCACCTTTTCCTCAATCTACACTAGTATTCAAAAATCCTCCTTATCCACAAATATTGGCTTAGTCAACTCCACCAAAATAGAATCCTATAGCAGCTAATCTAATTGATCAACTCAAGAAAATGACAGTGTAAATTCCCTTGTTGGATGCCCTCTAAGAAGTTCCAATCTATACTAAGGAAATAAAAGAAGCATGTATTAAGTAGCCTGGAAGGAAGAAAAAATACTCTGACACTATCCATGTTTTAGGCTAGCTTTCTAATCTCATGCTAAGCAAAGTCTTAATGCCTAAGCATTCTAATCTAGGGAGTCCAGTGGTCACTATTCATATAAATGATATCCAAATTCAAAATATCTTGATTGACGTAGGAGCATCAATCAATGTCATGAATAGGGAAGTTTTGTTGAGGCTTAGCATTATTGGTTTATGCGATACACCTACAATACTGCAATTAGTTCATAATTCCACTATTAAGCCAAATGCAATGGTTGAAGACATTGTTGTAACACTGGATTCATTGGATTATCCTTCATATTTCATAGTCTTGTCACCCAAAGCCAGTCTAGGAGGATATCCATTAATCCTAGGATGACCTTGGTTAGCCACAGTGATGCTTGCATTGCATGTCACTTAGGAAAAATGACCATATCAGATGGGATAAATACCAAGAAGCTAACCTTGTATTCTCCAAAAAAACCCCAACTAGAACTTGACTAAGTTGTCTGGAAAAATTTAGGTGATGCTAACCTTGAAGAAAACTTAGTGCAAGAGCTCATGGTCATTGAAAGAAATTTGTTTATGGTGTCCCAAGAAGAATATGATATACATGCAACAATTCTTACCAACCAATATGGTTCTGAGGAATCTTCTTGTGACATCCCTAATTATTCCCTTCAAACAATAATGCCCAAGTAGACCTCACCTCAGTCTCCTGCAACATTTGATTATCTCCACACCTTATTGCCTCATGAAATAAAGTCTCCATCACTTGCAGAAATCTTGATGCTGGATAAGGTCAAAAGAGTTGAAATTACCTTAGCAAAAGAGTTGAATGTTAATAAGAATCTTACTACATCACAAATGTCTAGTCTTCTCAAGCTTTTGCAAGAAAGTCAGCAAGCCTTTGCATGGGACTATACTGATATGAAAGGGTTAGACCCTAAACTTTGCACCCATAGAATCTATATAATCCCTGAGTGCAAGCCAGTGAGACAAGCCCAAAAGAGAATTAATCCTGATTTGAGAGATGTAGTGAAGACTGAGTTACAGAAGCTTCTCATTGTCATTTTTATTTATCTTATTTCTGATATCCAATGGGTTTCTCGTCTAGTAATTATCCCAAAGAAGGGGGGAAAATGAAGAGTTTGTGTGGACTATAGGGAGCTTAACAAAGCCACTAAAAGGGATCACTTTATAGTAGCTTTCATTGGCCAAGTGCTTGATAATCTTGCTAGTAAAAAGTATTTTTCATTTCTAGATGGCTTTAGTGGATATAACTAGATCAAAATATCACCAAAAGACCAAGATAAGACAATGTTCACCTATCCATGGGGAACATTTGCTTACTCAGTCTTACAATTTGGATTGTGCAACGCACCTGCTACTTTCCAAAGAGCAGTGCTTGGTATTTTCTCTGACATTGTTGCTAACTATGTTGAAATTTACATGGATGACTTCACTACTCATGGAACCACATTTGAGGAAGCACAAGCTAACTTGGAGAAGGTTATGAAGAGATACTAGGAATATAACCTCTCCCTTAATAGTGAGAAGTGTTACATGATGATGGAGGAGGGAGTTGTCTTGGAACACTACCTTTCATCTTTTGGAATCCAGGTTGACCCTGCAAAAATTATAGTCATCAACACACTTCCCATACCGATAAAGCAGAAAGATGTCAAGAGTTTCTTGGGCCATGCTGGTTACTATAGAAGATTCATAACAGATTTCAGCTAGCTTGTAGCACCTTTGTACAACTTTTTGAAAAAGGAAGCCGAGTTTGAATGGGCAGAAGACTGTGAAGCATCATTTTAGCAAATTGAAAGATGTTTTGACAAAAATGCCTATTCTCAAAGGACCTGATTGGAAGCTTCCATTTTATATCCACACAGATGCATCTAACTATGCTATTGGAGTAGTCCTTGCATAGAAAGAAGGCATTGTTGAACATGCTATTTACTATATTAGTAAAACCTTGCAAGGTGCTGAGTTAAATTATATTGTCATTGAAAAAGAGTTATTAGTAGTCATCTATGTACTCAAAAAATTTAGGCACTACATCACCAGTTATGAAGTATTTGTTTACACTGATCATTTATCCATCAAATACTTGATGAAAAAACTTTCCATTAGTGGTAGATTAGCATGTTGGTTACTCCTCATGTAGGAATTTGATGTGAAGATAATTGGCAGATCGGGAAAGGATAATGTGGTGGCCAATTTCTTATCAAGATTACAAGTACCCGATGATCCTGCAACCATTAACGATAGCTTCCCTAATGAGCACCTATTTTCTATTGATTCTTTCAATCCATGGTATGCAGACATAGCCAACTACCTTGCTACAAAAAGAACACCGCCTTACTTGTCTCCTAAGCAACACCGACTTCTAGTTGAGAAGAGTTTTAACTTCTCATGGATCCCAGGCTTCATGTTCTATAAACATCCAGACCAGGTCACCCAAATATGTGTTCATGAGGATGAGACTTATGATATTCTATGGGCATGTCATGATGAGTCGTGTGGAGGCCATTTTTTTGTGAAGAGGACAACCTATAAAATTCTAACAATTGGATACTACTGGCCTACTTTGCATAAAGATGCAATAAAACATATGAGGCACTGTGATAGATGTCAGTGCATGGGGCACCCAAAAAAGTCTGGTGAAATGCCCCTATAGCCTTAGGTAGTAGTCAAGCAATTTGACAAGTGGCGTATCAACTTTGTTGGACCCATTGAACCATCTTCTCATAGGAAGTCATATAACTTAGTATGCACTGACTATGCTACAAAGTGGATTGAAGCTAAAGCCATGAGGCATGCCAGGGATCATAAAGTTGTTGAATTTCTCTATGAATGTATATTCACCAGATTTAGAGTTCCATGGGAGATAGTCAAGGATTAGGGAGTGTAGTTCACCTCCAATCTTATCACAGAGTTGATGTAGGAATACATGGTGTGCCATGGTAAATCTTCACCATATCACCCCCAAGCCAATGGCCAGGCCAAGATAACCAACCAGGAGATAGAATCCATTTTAACCAAGATAGTTGTTATTCAAAAAAAGGACTGGGCTACCCATCTTCCTGAAGCCATTTGGGCTTACCGCACCACATAGGAAAGCACAACTGGGTTTACCCCTTTTGAACTAGTGTATGGAAAATCAACATCCATGCCTATTGAGTTTCAACATAAAACACTCAGAACAACCCTAGACTTGGACAGTGATCTCACTAGAGCCCAAGAAGACCGGTTATTACAATTGAATGGGTTAGATGAATACAAGAAATCTGCACTCCACAAAATAGAATTGATCCAGCAGTAGAGAAAAAAATGGAATGAAAAATTTATTTGTGAAAAACAATTTTCAGTGGGTGATTGGGCACTCTTGTATGAATCCAAATACCAGCACACACCAAGAAAATTTCAAACCAAGTGGCTCAAGCCCTATGAGATAATCTCAGTATTTGATAATGGAGAAGTTCAACTTTCAATCATCGATCCTGTCCAGTTCAAGCTACTTGTCAATGGGCATAGACTCAAACTCTACAACAAACCAGTCAGTTGCAAGGAGTTCTACAATATTTCAAGCACAGTAAAGACACATTTATTCCTGCAGTCAAAGAATCTAGGTCTCCTACCAAGCCTTCTATTGATTCTTGATTCCATTCAAGAACTCCATAATAAACATTTCACATTTTGTGGAATTATTTCTCTGTAATAAACTCCACCTCACCTTCTCTCTCAACCATCCTCCCATACCATCCCATCACTCCATCAATGTAGGTTATATTTCTCAGTTTACTCTTCTTACAACGCTCACCAAGTTCATGCCACATACCTTCATACATATTTAATTTTATTCATTATTTATTAGGAAAGTGTGTTGTTTTAATTTTATACTCTTGCATGTCCTAGCTTGGTGGGATCCATGCCTTTACTTAGTTTGGGGGGAAATATTCTATTTTCAAAAATTTCAAATTAGCATGTAAACATTGAAGTTTCTTGTCTTTATGAGGTGATTATTGTCTCTGAGATATGACCCTATAAAGATTGCCAATTTCATGCTAAAGGGACCTTGAGGGACACTTTGGCCTAGAGTGGTTGGCAGCATTTGAGAAACTCTATGTGCCAAACGAGGTTGCCACTAGCATTTACCCGACCATTCGGGGTTGTTGGAATAGATGGTTTGATGCTACAACTGATGGTTTGAAAGATACGCAATGTTGTCCATTTCAAATGAGGAACACTTCGAGTTTTAACATTGACCAAGAATGTGTTTCCAAATATAAGAGATCTTGAATCTCTAAAAATTGAGATAGGTTATTGTAGGCCTAGGAAACAATGTCCCGTAGAACCTAACAGTTTGATGCCACCCTGCACAAGCTCCAAGATATGACCTCATAAGGATCGCTAATTTTATGCTGAAGGGACCTTGAGGGACACTTTGGCCCAAAGTGGTTGGTAGCGTTTGAGTGACTCTGTATGCCAAACAAGGTTTCCACTAGCGTTTACCCCACCATTCTAAGTTGTTGGAACAAACAGTTCGATTCTATGACCGATGGTTTGAAAGATATGCAATATTGTCCATTTCAACTGAGGAACACTTTGAGTTTTGACATTGACCAAGAATGTGTTTCCAAACATAAAAAAGCTTGAATATTTGAAAACCAAGATATATTATTGTAGACCTAGGAAACATGGTCCCATAGAACTTGACAATTAAATTCTACCACACACGAGCTCTGAGATATGACCCCATAATGATCACTAATTTCTTACTGAAGGGACCTTAAGGGACACTTCAGCGTAGAGTGGTTGGCAACATTTGAATGACTATGTGTGCCGAACAAGGTTGCTATTGGCATTTACCTAGCCATTCAAAGTTGTTGGAATAGATAGTTCGATGCTACGACTGACGGTTTGAAAGATACACAATGTTCTCCATTTCAACTAAGGAACACTTCAACTTTTGACATTGCCTGAGAATGTGTTTCCAAATATAAATGATCTTGAATCTCTGAACACTGAGATAGATTATTGTAGGCCTAGGAAACACAGTCTCGTAGCATGGGATGGTTTGATGCCACCTCGTACGAGCTCTGAGATATGACCCCGTAAATATTTCCAATTTCATGTTGAAGGGACCTTGAGGGAAACTTCGGTCTAGATTGGTCATTAGCATTCAAGTGACTCTATGTGCCAAATGAGGTTTCCACTGGCATTGAATCGGCCATTCGGAGTTGTCAGAATAGACGGTTTGATGCTACGATTGATGGTTTGAAAGATACACAATGTTCTCCATTTCAACTGAGGAACACTTTGAGTTTTGACATACCAAGAATGTGTTTCCAAATATAAATGAGCTTATATCACTAAAAAATGAAACAGGTTATTGTAGGCCTAGGAAACACAGTCTTGTAGCACCTGACGATTTGATGCCACCTAGCACAAGCTCCAAGACATGACCCCATAAGGTCATTGATTTCATGTTGAAAGGACCTTGAAGGACACTTTAGCCAAGAGTGGTCGGCAACATTTGAGTGAATCTGTATGCCAAACAAGGTTTTCCATGGCATTTACCTAGCCATTTAGAGCTATTGGAACAGATGGTTTGATGCAACGACCAACAGTTTGAAAGATACACAATTTTCTCCATTTCAAATGAGGAACACTTCAAGTTTTGACATCGATAGAGAATGTGTTGCCAAATATAAAAAAGCTTGAATCTCTGAAAACTAAGATAGGTTATTGTAGGCCTAGGTAACATGGTCCTATAGCACTTAATGGTTTGATACCACCCCATAGGAGCTCTGAGATATGACCTCGTAAAGATAGCTGATTTCATGTTGAAGGGACTTTGAGGGACACTTCAACCCAGAGTGGTCGGAAGCGTTCAAGCAACTCTATGTGCCAAATGAGGTTTCCAATGGTGTTTACCTAGCCATTCGGAGCTGTTGGAATAGATGGTTTCATGCTACGACCGATGGTTTGAAAGATACGTGATGTTCTCCATTTTAACTGAGGAACACTTTAAGTTTTGACATTGACTGAGAATGTGTAGCCAAATATAAACAAGCTTGAATCACTGAAAAATGAGTTAGGTTATTGTAGGCCTAGGAAACATGGTCCCATAGCACCTAACCATTTGATGCCACCCCGCATGAGCTTCGAGATATAACCCCGTGAAGATCATCAATTTCATATTAAAGGGACCTTGAGGGACACTTTGGCCTAGAGTGGTTAGTAGTGTTCAAGAAACTTTGTGTGCCAAATGAGGTTTCCACTGGCATTTACCCAACCATTCAGAGCTGTTGGAATAGACGGTTCGATGCTACAACCAATGGTTTGAAAGATATGCAATGTTCTCCATTTCAACTGAGGAACACTATGAGTTTTGACATCGACCAATAATGTGTTTCCAAATATAAATAAGCTTGAATCTCTCAAAACTAAGATAGGTTATTGTAGGCCTAGGAAACATGGTCCCTTAGTACCTGACCATTCAATGCCACCCTACATGAGCTCTGAGATATGACCCTGTAAAGATTGTTAATTTCATGCTAAAGGGACCTTGAGGGACACTTTGGCCTAGAGTGGTCGGCAGTGTTTGAGTGACTCTGTGTGCCAAACAAGGTTTCCACTTGTGTTTACCTGGCCATTTGGAGCTATTGGAATAGATGGTTTGATTCTATGACCTTGGTTTTAAAGATATGCAATGTTCTCCATTTCAACTAAGGAACACTACAAGTTTTGATATCGATCGAGAATGTGTTGCTAAATATAAACAAAATTGAATCTCTGAAAACCAAGATAGGTTATTATAGGTCTAGGTAATATGGTCTTGTAACACCTAATCATTTGATGTCACCTTGCATGAGCTCTAAGATATGAACCCATAAAGATTTCCAATTTCATGTTGAAGGGACCTTGAGGGACACTTCAGCCTGGAGTGGTCGACAGTGTTCGAGTGACTCTGTGTGCCAAATGAGGTAATGGGATGGTGGAGTATGGTGTAAAGAAGAACCAATGTAATGATTACAAATCAATTAAAACAATCAAATTCTTTGCAATAGTGAATCTGCCCATGGAATAGTCAGTGTAACAATGCATTCATATGCTTGGATAGAGGGTACAATTAGTGTTTTGGACTTGAATACTTCACAATGAAGTGACTCTCCCACCAATGTGGATACTATGATTGATGGGAGAGGTTTAAATATGTATTTTTTATCCTTGTATCATAGTGTGTTTATGAAGGGATATGGAGATGATGTGTTTGGAAGCCACAAAGAGGTGGTAGTTTGCTGATTGAAGGGTGTCAGTCTTGCACCAGTCACTTGGGGAGAGAAGGCCCTTAAGAATAGATACATTTCATGATGGATTTTTGTTGTATGGGACCAAAATGATGTGTTGGAACCATTGGTTTGATCTGGAGATAGTGTTGAAGGTCTTTTTGAACATACCCTAGTTGTGTGACCCTAGAAGAAAGGGTTTGGTGGCTAGAAGTGTAGGTGAGGGATGAAGCCTTAAAATTTTGAGAATATTTTGTTTTTAAACCTTAGTAAAGAGTTTTTCTTGGTTGGGAGTCAAGGGGATGAGTATCTTTGTGAGTTTTTTTGCAAATGAGGGTGAATTAGGCCTATTTGATGGGTGATAGGTTATTGGAAAAAGGATGATTTGTGACTGGTGAAGGATACAAGCCTAAAGGGTTGTTAGAGTAGATTGGTCAAAGATGAGTTGACCAAACTTGGTGGGTTGGTGAAACATGGTATATGGACCATGTTAATATGTTATATGGTGTTATAATCAACCTGGAAACCCTATTTGAATTTTTGACATAATGGAGGCTCTAGGTGGATTATGAAGCCTAGATCGGGGTCCTTGTGTGTGGTGTCAAGATAAGTTGGAATAAGAGATTTGAGGAAGTGAACATGTGCCTAGATCAGGGTCTATGGCATATATAAATATACAGTGCTATATAAATATACATGTTATATGCACATGTATTCAAATAGATTTGACATTACAATATTTTGTATCTCCATTTAGTCCAATGAACCAATTGGATCTGCCCTACCCTTGATTGTCTCAAGTATTGCCTCATGGTCTAACTCATGAACCTTCCAAAGAGTTTGATTATGTGGTCTTCCCCCATATCTAATCAAGTGGACATTTGATGCAATGACAAGGTTTGAATAATAAATAATCTTTCTATGTGTCTCCCAGTCCTCGAACAACCACAACCCAAGGTTCTTCATAGCATACCACCTAAGCCATGTACGAGCTATAACCACTGCTCCTATAGGGTGTTCTAATTCTTGACCATAAATAACTGGGTGATCCAATTTCTTTTTTTCCTTAACACAATGACACAAATAATAATATGTCCCTTCTTCATTGTCTTTAGGTGCAATAATAGAAAACACATGGCCTGTAATGATATAAACATAATGAGGACATTAATCTATTGAATATTTATGATAAAGTACTAAATTTGAGATTATTTGTATGTGAAAAATTTACCTAGTTGTAGTAGATCAGATAAGTGATCAAAGTCAATGGATGATTCTATTTTTGTCAGTTGTACTAATTCATGGGGATGATAGGAGGTAAGTGGGCTCAAAATACATGTATACCATTCATCAACCCATTTCTTTGACTCGCACCCATCCCAATCTTCATCTACACATGATGAAAAAAGTATGTCATATGTCATGTGTGGATACTCCATGAAGCTACATGTAGCTCACTCGATCCTGTCAGTGCAATACTAGTTTCATCCATCAACCAAAAAAATCTATGAACTGTAGATTCACCATAATTACCTGGACCCATTGTAGCATTACACCATCGGACAATACATCTCACATCTGACATTTTTTCTTGCTCTTTGTACTTTAATTATTCACTTGCTAAGGCTCTTTTAATACATGCACCTGCACCATCGTGCTCTCCCTTTCATGATTGGCCTCTGTGAAATTCCAAATTTATTGAATTCCAGTAATCTTATGCATCCTGAACAACCAATAAAACATCCGAGAATTCTTCAATTGTGATGCACAATTATTTGACCATATGATAGGTCGATGATATTTTATGCCCCTGTTAGCCAAATGACCATAAAATAGTTGAAAGCAACTATGTAAAAACTTTGTAGAATATGAGTGATCGTTGCTGATATAAAAATGATACTCCCTCAATATCTTCCCATTCTCCTCTTTACTATCAGGTGAATGCATGAATGCTATATGAACAAATATAGAAACCTATTGATAGCTGTAATACTTTTCTTGCACCTCATTCTATGGTTGTAGTGTGTAGATCTATGCAAATTTGACAACTAAAACAATGGTATCAAGTGGGAATGTCTCATTGCACAACTTGAATTACATATCCAACCATTGCGCTCCATGTGTATGCCTTGCATACTCATAAATAATTTTTTGATGAAAAATGTCCATGAATTGATACACTAGAACTTTTTCAATTCCTAAATCACATCTTTTAGCCTTGTTTCCATCTTTTAGATTGTATGTCATGGTTTTATATTTTCCAAATTCCACTATTTCATTACTGATTGCATGTGTACTCTCCATATGTTGACAAATTGGCAAATGTCGTAAACCTCTACAATATATGCATGTACCATTCAAGCAAGAGAGCTTGTAAAATTGTTGACCATCCACTCTTTCACATAAAATGGTAGATATTAATTCCCTTGAAGATCTAGGTGGGACATTTATGTTACAATCCTGCAAAACATTGTTAGAGTGCAAATCTACACATATATTCTTATAAAATTCAAAATGGTTAGAAAATTCGATATGTACCCTACAACAACAAGTTGTGCATGTGTGATTTATCTTCACATAAAATAGTTTACACATTTAAAAATATCTCTAACTAATTTTAATTTGAGGATACATATGCGTAAATTTTGCAAAGAATTGTGTCTGAGTTGAATCCAAAAAATGTTTTGGATGTGAAACACGAATTCAACTACCAATCCTACTTCTTACAACATCTCTTTGATTAAGAGATACCCATGTGTTATTCTTACAAAAATCTTCAATCAAGTATTTCAAAGCTTCAACAATTACTTTATCTTTTCATGGTAGTGTATCAGAAAATGCCCATAACTCATTGCTATTTGGATCTTCCACTCTTTGAAACCTTCTAAGGGCTCTCATTAGAGACTTTCTAGTTATTTTTAATATTTTTCTTATCTTTCTAATGAGTCAAGATTTATTCATTCGAGTGCTTACTATTGTTGATGTAAGTACATGTCATGTGACATTACTATCTTTTGTGCATGATGTAGAACTTACACTCTCATATGCAGTCATTATATTCTTTACAATAGATTTTTCACTTGACTCATCCATCATTCTTAGCCCAAGAATCTTTATGATGGGCCTAAATTTCAGATTTCTCATCATTTCAACAAATAGTTGACATCTTCCTATCATGTTTAAATTCTCAAAAAATGATCTCCAAATACGATTAGCATTTCTTTGGCAAGTACGCTTGGGAATCTTGTTAGGAATTGCTTGCAAAATGTTAGTATCAATATCAATCAAATATTTTGGCTTTCTATAAATAATTCTAGGAGCATAAAAAATACTATGTGTGAATTGTGTACCATCTTGAGTTCTTTCAACATGACACAATGTTGTACCTACCTCTTGGGATGTAGATAATGGTGTGCCTTCAACATGATACAATTGTGTACCTCCACTTTGGGATGTAGACAATGGTGTGCCTTCAACATGATACAAGGGAGTGCATACACCTTGGGATGTAGACAATGGTGTGCCTTCAACATGATACAAGGGTGTTACCACACCTTCGAAAGTAGACAATGGTGTGCCTCCAACATTGGATATTGATGATGTCTCTTCAACTTGGGAACTCATAGATGATGTGCCCACATCTTCATAATTCAATTGTCTTGTTGCACGCAAGTTTCTCATTCGTTGTCTTTTTTTTCCAATTCCAATTATCTCTTACTTTGTATTGATGCTTCATGTTCCTTATCCAAATAAAAATATTCTTCTATGGTATCCAATTTTTTTTGTTCATGAATTTGTCTCATTCTTTCCCTTTTCTTCTCTTTGTCTCTTTCATGCTCTTCTGGTGTTAAAGTCTTTTCTTGTTTCCTAGCCATGATGATGATTTCTACATATGAATTGATTACAATTTTAAAAATATAATATAAATCTATTACAATAAGTCAAATTATAATATAAATCTCTTATAATATGTCAAATTATACTATGAATTTATTACAATTATATCAAATAATGTATTCAACAAGTCTATATCATACCAATTATAAACCAAAAGACTCTTTATTCACATTTCACATGTAAAAAATTAAAAAACTTACCTCAATCAATAAATTTTGGTGAAGAATAATTGACTTTCACAATTTGATGTTGATTTCTTAACAAAAATATGGTGCAAATTGATAGAATATGCTTCTTTGTCACCTTCAAAACCATGAAAAGAAAATATTTGTTGGATAAAACGTATAAATCAAATAGTATACAAAAAATGTGGGCCTCTTTCATGAGATCTTTAACATATAAGACCAAATATTTTAGTCTTGCATATCGCGAGTAGGATATAGCATGTGTGCCCTATGAAAACCCACAAAGTGTAACATGCATACTCCTACATAGCGTGCATACTCTATAGGGTGTGAGCCCTATGCAAAACCAGAGAGAGAGAGAGAGAGAGAGAGAGAGAGAGATCTCAAACTAGCTTGTGACCTTCACACTTATCACAAGTGTAGTATAAGACTTTATTCTAGGTTATTAAACCCTAATCTAATGAGGTACTCAATCATTGAGTCCTAACAAGTCACCTAATCTAACTAATCTCTAGCCGGCAAGGAAGGCACATGGGCTGATTTGCACATATTTTTTCCCAAATGGAACACCAAGGACCAAGGGTAAATTATGCTTGTTTTATGGTCTATTTAGGTCCCTAAAACAATAATCCAATGAATTCATTCACCCAAGACATCATTTTGGGCATACTGGCCTTATCAAACCAATCCTAGGCTTGTAGCCTTTTCAATGTACAAATTTTGATTTAAAACACAATCAATCCACACAACCCCATAAATATATTACTTATTTTGGTACCCTTTTGGGCCAAATGAAACATACCAAAACCAAAAGGTCTGACTGTGAGGTAAAGACACAATGAAACACTGATTTCACCTTGGGAACTAGGCCTAATTAGCCTCCAATTTGCACTATAGGTACCTCTTTCGTACACCCAAATCCAAATAAAATACTTGGATCATGTGAGGATGTGTATGAAACTAAAAAATACCAATTTTCAAGCCTTGGTGATCCTTTAATAGTGAGTTATGTGGACTAGTGTTAAGGATTTACAAGGTGCACACATCGACATGTACACCTAAGGCATCAGTAGAAACCCATCTCCCTGCAAGGCATGAACCAAAAACTTCAAAACCTTAAAGATTACATAAAATATAATAATTCCACCAAGGGCCATCAATTTCCCATGGTGAAATTTGAAATTATACACAATTTTGATCGAAACCCTAGTTCAAGGCCCTCAATCTAGGAGGCCGAACTAAAACTTGAATAACTTTTGACTTGGAATATATAAAGAAATGAGACCAATGGAAAATGAAAGATAACTCACATGGATAACTAAAAATATCATTATTACATGCCCATATTTCTATACACATCCGTACGAATTTGCTGATGCCTAAAATGTGCAGGAAAATAGTTGATTTTATCTTGGAGGCCTGACTAAAACTTGAATAACTTTTGAATCCAAATAGATTAGGACATGAAACCAATGTAAAATGAAATATAAATCATAGGGATAAATGAAAATTTCAATCTTTCATGCCCAAAATTCCACACACATCTGTACAAATTTTTTGATCCCTAAATGTGTAGGAAAACAGTTGATTTTTTATTATTTTGAATGCCAATTACATGTTGCTTCCTTCCGCTCACCTGGTAGGGCTTATGAAGGCCTCCCCCAATGGTTAAAAACTTATTTTTCAACCATCTATTCATTGGGGGGGTTGATTACAACTTTTTAAGCATTTTTTCCATCCTAGGTGACCAAACATGGTCCATACCTAAATCTAATGATCCAACATGGATCCAAACATTTCAAACATCAAATCCTAAGAAAATAACCTATACTAAGGTTTGGGACACCTGTTGACCAATAGTTGACCAAGGGCTTATCAATTCCAATCTTGGAACTAGGTCTTACAAATAGGGTCCAATTGTAAACCTTTATTTCTAATATGTTCTAGAGACTACTAGAACCACCAAAAGATCCAAAGAGTACCAAAGGATCCAATGAGTGCCAAGTACTTAGTTTGTTAAGGGTGATCCTGCACCATACTCCCCTTGAGGTTTAGAACTCAAGTTCCTACTTGAGGTTAACTAATCAATGGTGGTACCATGTTGATTAATTTATTCCTCTGTCATCCAAATTGCATGAATATTTGGGAGTCCTTTCCACTTTACCAGGTATTGCATGTACTTTTGCTTCCTTGTTTACTTTAGCACTTTGGATTCAACAATTTCTTCTAACTCCATTAGTTTTATTTGTGGAAGATTTGTAACATATTCTCCATCCTCCTCACTTTTTTGACACTGCACATTTGAGACATCTAAAACACATTTATAGGGGGTGAGATTTGAAACATTAAATATAGGAGAAATTAATAAGGTAGGGGGAAGAGAGATTTCATAGGAATTTTTACCCATCTTGTTGAGGATGGTGCATGGTAAAACTTTCTTCATATGTAACTTTGAGTACTTTCCCCTTGGAAATCTCTCCTTCCTAAGATTTCCCCACACTTTATCTTCTATTTTGAAATGGACTTCCCTTCTTCTTTTATCAGCATGTTCCTTGTACTTCATGGTAGACTACTGTAATGATTTTTTTACCTCTGTTTATACCTTGGTGATAAATTATGCTAGCTCTTGGCCTTGTGCACTGACTTTAAATTCATGGGGTAAGTGTACCAAATCCAAAGGAACTTTAGGATGAAGGCCATACACTATTTGAAAAGGGGTCTTACCAGTGGACCTATTCAATGAATCATTGAATGCAAATTCTGCTTGGGGAAGTATCATGTCCAGACTCTAATTGTACTATCTTGTTAGGAATCTTAGGAGGTTTCCAAGTGACCTATTTACCACCTTTGACTATCAATCTATTTGGGGGTGGTATGCTAAACTATAGGTCAAGTTGGTGCCTAGTTTCTTATGCAAATTTCTCCAAAAATGGCCTTGAAACTAAACATCTATGTCTGAAACTATAGTCTTAGGAAGACCATGTATTCTCACTACCTCTTTAAAGAAGAGATGAGCAATATGAGAGGCATCATTAGTGCTTTTACAAGGTACAAAATGTACCATCTTACTAAACCTATCCACAATGACAAAAATGTTGTCATGACCCTATTTTGTTCTTGGCAAACCCATTAAAAAATCCATGGAGATTGAATCCCAAGGCCTAGAAGGTATGGGAAGGGGTTGATAAAATCCTTGATTGGTAGATACACCTTTAGCTTGCTAACAAATGGTGCATGTTTCAACAAATTTTTTGACATCCTTGACCAATTTTGGTGAAAAATAACTCATCTTTACTGATTATGTTGTCTTGTCTATGCCAAAGTGGACACTCATGCCACCACAATGCTTTTCCCTAATTATGTTTGTTCTCATGGAATATTTGGGGATGAACAATCGAGCCCCCTTAAAAAAAAGACCATTTTGAATTAGAAATTCACAAAAATCAATGTGATATTTCCCTATTAAATTGGTGCATACCTTAAAGGCTTCTCCAAAATTTGGATCTCTTGCATATAGTGCTTTAGTGAGTCAATTCCCACACTTTGAAACTAAATTTCTTCAATTAATTCAACTCTCCTACTAGGAGCATCAGCCACCTTGTTATCCAATCCCTTTTTGTGCTTTATATTGAAGGTGTAAGCCTACAATTGTTCCATCCACTTTATGTGTTTCACCACTAGTTTATCTTAAGTATTGAGAAAACTCAATGCATGGTTATCAATGAAAACTATAAACTCTTTTGGAAGCAATTAATGCCTCTATTTATTAAGTTCTTGGACCATGAAATATAACTCTAAATCATAAGTGTATCATCTTAAAATGGAAGCACATCCATGTTAAGAGCATTTAGCCCTCCAAGTAAGTGGTTTGGGGTCATGATAAGTGCCTTGATTGGGTCTTTGCATGTATTTGGATTTCTCCCCATTTTCCACTTCTTCTCTACACTTGATTTCTCCATTCTAGGTGAAATTAGGGTTAAGGTCTTAAAGACCTTCCTAATTTTCCCTATTCCATGGCTCTATTTTTCTAGGTAGGGTTTAGAAATGAGACCTCCTAGTCCTTCATCATATCAATCAGGGGATTTTCTGTCTGTTCCAGACACTGGGTCCTATTTTGACATCAAATCCTACATCTCTGGCATCTCCTAGAACCTCTACTATAGAACTTGGAAAAGTTAGGGTCTGAGGTCAAAGTTGACCTCGACCCTGACCAGGTCAGGGTCAACTTCGACCTTGACCTCTTCCTACCAGGATTTCAAATTTTCAACTGTCGGCAGTTTGGATTTTGGGATAATTATTTCTCCACCTTCAAGTCAGCTATTTCAGGCTCTGAAATGGTAAATCCTCTAATTGTATTTAATTAAGGTATATTTTCTAAAGGTGAGGACCTAATTGGGATTTAATTCTCCAAGGTGGCCCATCTAGAGGAGTGTGCCCTAGATCACAATAAAAGGAGGCCTTCCTCTCTCATTTTCACATCAAGCTTTCTCAATCAAGTTTTCAAGATCTCATCTCAAGTGCAAGAAAGTCTTAAAGAATTCAAGTCTTCAAGCATTCAAGTGTTCAAGCATTCATCCATCAAGGAGATCCATTGTTAGCCATTGAAGGATTCAATCTCTTTGGAGCCCCCTTGAAGATCCACCCTTCTCCATCCATTCAATCCTTCTCATCTGCAAAGATCAAATCAAGATTGGTGTTGAAGATCAAATACCATGGATTAGAGACATCTTTCCATCCATTGAAGCATTCCTACTTGTGGATTTGAGGATTGGAATCCTCTACAAGGACTTCAACATAGGCGAGGTGATTTGTTTCAATTACTTTGTTTATGCACAATATATTTCAATTCAATTCCAAGGTTAATTCCTAAACTGAGGTTTAACTAAGGCAAACCCCCCATACAACCAAAAACACCCATTTTCTTGTAGGTACAGGTGTGAAATCTCAGATCTAAGAGTGAATTTGGATACCCTTTTTGGCAATCTTTCAAGATTTGTAAACAGAATCAAAATCAAACTTCAAATAAATATTGTGGTCTTTGACCTTTTAAAAGGTCAAAGTTGACCTGTGTGAATTTGGAGAAAATATTTCTAGGTTTTGTCCACCACAACATTTCCAGTCTAGAACACATGACAGAATCTTCAGAAAGTTCATACAAAAGCTAGAATTTAGCACTTTCTAGATCTGCCCTAATTCAAGGTTAGTATTTGCACTTCAATTATTTCAATTTCAAGTATAACACATTCTACCTAGGGAAACATCAGATTTATTCTTTCTTTCATATTCTTCATCAAATTGATCTGATTCTACATTAGCCTTTTAGGTTGATCAAATTGGATCTCCTTGTTGGGAATTTGGGTTTTAGAATAGATCTCATATTTCCCCCCCTAAAAACATATGAATGATATTGAGCCCATTTTAACCTCATTCATTTTGGTGAACCCGACTAGCTTACTCTCTTTCTTTTTGGTGTTAGATTTCCCTTTGTCTTATTGTTTGTTTTTGTGTGTGTGTTCACCTTCATCATTTATTTTTAGTGAACCTGACATACTTACTCTCCTTTCTTTTGTGGAATTGGATGCTTTATTGTGCTTTCCTTTTATCTTGTTAGTATTAGATTTGTCCTTTGTGATTAATCTTACATGATAATTAGATTTCATATTCATGCTTTATGTGTTCTTAGTTTAGTTCATTTGCATTATATTGGTTTATGAGCTTTACTACCACTAGTCCTACTTATAACATTTTGGTTAGAAGAATTCATAGACTCATGGGTGCCTTTGAGCCTAAATCTTCTCCTTTCCTTAGGATCCCTGATGATAACTTGATTCTTCATGATTCTAATCCTACTATGGAGAAAAAATCTTCTCACTCATCACATGATGAGGATGATGCTTTAAGGGTTCCTCCTAAACAAGTCCAAAAAGTTTCCACTGAACTTGATAAAATGGGTAATTGGCTTCTTCAAGAAAACCATAGTCAAGATTCTATTCAAGCTATAGAGGCTCTTAAGAAAGTTCTCCATAATAGTGATCAAGGTGTTAACCTCTTGCGTGGTATTACTCATCCTGTGCATTCCAATGTTAAACCTTTAACTCAAGAGGCTCAAGATTTAGGTTTCACTGCTCCTATCACTAGTGTTGAACCTCCTTCTCATCCTTTACCTAGTATTCCTATCTATACTCCTCCTTTGGTGACTGTGATGGTTCCCTCTGTTCCTATGAGTGTTCCTCCCATGTCCCTTCCTACATCACAACCTTCATATCATAATGTTCCTTTCACTTATTCCACTCCGCTTCCAAGTGTAGTTCCTACTGTTCTTCCAGTTGTGTCTTCTATTCCTGCAACTTCGTACACTTTATCTAGTGTTTCTAATGTTGCTACTCCTATTTCCTCTAATGATTCAACAATCATTAGTTTGTGTTGGTGTAATTAATTATTCCTAATTACACTTTACTTAATCTTACTTAGGTTAATGCATTGCATAGTAGTTTGTGATTGAGACACCTAGGAGTGTGCACATTTATTAAGCACATGGTGTAGGAGGAATTCCACATTTGGTGTTATAGTTGTCTTTACATACCTCGTTGTGTGTGAGATCCACCTTTCATGCTCTTATCACATTATCATCCTAATCCAATGCACTACTTTATTGCATATTGGAGGATGATCCACATTTGGTGGACATGTGATTACACCTAGCATAGGTGATAGCTTATCAGCTCCTTATCATTCTCTCATATCACCTTTCCTATATAAGGAGGCCTATTATGTAATCATTTCATTGAGCATTGAGTAATTCATTGGATCTATTCAATCCATCCTTGCATTCATATTTTCTCTCTTGTGCTTTTCTTCAACCTCTAGATCCTTGGTTCAATATTTTCTATTTGCAAATTTTTACATGGTATCAGAGCCATTGGAGCACTTAGATCAGCCAATTTGAAGAGAGCTTGATGCAAGCTTTGAAGGTCCAAATCTTAGATCTGGCAACCAGTGTGTGATAGAGGCATCTTGGAGCAGATCTGACCTCACCATTGCATCTGGGAGGTTGTTTCGGTTAAGATCGACTATAAATTCACCTATATTAGGTGAAAGTCAAATCTGAGGCAAAAATTTTTTGCAAATTGAGCCATACAGCCCGATCTGCACCTCTGGTATGATTTTGAAAAAATATATATATATTTTTAATTTGGTTTATTTTATTTCTGAATTTTCTTTTTCTGCAAAAAATTTGTTTCTTTTGGCCTGGTATGTGGCCTGTTATGCTCTGCATTCCACAGAGAATATCTCCTATGTACAAATGACAGTATCACGTCACACCAAGGCAGTAGCCAAGCCCATGCACTCGGGCCTGCACAAGACTAGCACCAAGCCCGACAGCACTTGTTTGGTTGTTATTGGGGCCTTTGCTATTTAAAGGGCTAAAGCCCTAGCACACAGTCCATGTGGGACTAAAATCCTAGACCAGCGCGCCACCACCCTACCTTGACTCCACCTCCTCCACTCAGAAATGGTAGCTCCCTCCAACCACCAAAGTGGTAGCTCATTCAATGCAGCCCCTGTAGACCACCACCGCTCCTTCAACTGCGGCAGATCCCTCAGCCCGCTCCACCACTGAGCACCACCGCCAAGAAGGCCGGCCGCATCCCCACCCCTCTACAGTCCAAGGTGGTGCCTCCCTTCCTCTGCTAGCTCTTTTGTGGTCCCCTCCGAGATCCAACGCTCCTCTCTTGATCTTCTGAGGTCTTCACGGGGCCACCGCCCAGCGGCAGCCTCCTCCGATCTGCCGCTCCATGCGGCCAAACAAACAGTGAACCAACTCCCAACACATGGCCCCTGCCACATCACCCTCCAAGTGAACTTCACATGCCACATCACCTATACGAACTAGTATAGACTGCACCATCAGTAGACACGTCACCCTTGGAGCGCATTTTCTTGCTGACATTATCTTTTTCTGAGGCTAAATTTGATGACTATCCTGTCGTCATGACAGGCCAAATTGGGCATTTTTGACATCCTACAAACCATCAATTTTAAGATAGTAGTTTTCTGACGTCATCAGGGTTTGAGATTATTCTGCCTTCACCATTTGCATTTTGGTTTTTGTAGTCCAACTTTGAGAGGCCATAACTTGGTCATCTGGGCTCCAAATCGGGTGCAATTTTTTTTTAAATTGGGTAGAATTTCTTGAACTTTCCAGTGGTGGTGTTGATTTTGCATTTTGGTGGCTTCATTTGTCAAAAATTGCAGATCTTGTTGACTATTCCTTTATGTTCTTGATTTCTGCAACTTCCAGGGCTTCGTTTGGGCACATACATTAACATTTTGAGGTGAAATTTTTTTTGAAAGTGCATGATTTTTCATCTACTTTCCAGATTTGCAATCAAATTTGAGTGAATTTGGGTAGACATATCACTTTCAGCAATAGGCTATTTTGGGGCTATAATTGCACTTGGTTAATCCTTGGATTTTAGTTTTTTGATTTGCATCAGTCATTTGAAGAAGTTATCAGTAGTTATCAGTCATTATTTTGTGTTAATATGGATAATTCAAAGGTTAAAATCCTCACTCCATATAACTACCATGAATGGAAAGTATCTTTAAGTGATCATTTGTTGAGTCTTGGATTTCTTAGAATGACTCTTGGGTAGGATCAAGAACCTCAAACAGGTGTTGTAGAAAGGTGAAAGTGGTTTGATAGAAGGGATAAAGCACTTGGCTCTCTTAGATCATCCATCTCTCGCGACTTGCTCTTTCATATTGAATCTTGCACAAATCCTCATGATGCTTGGATCACATTGGAAGGACTCTTTGGTAAACCTGATAGAATGAGAAAATTCAAATTAGAGAATGATCTCATAGGTCTCAATCCTAGGGATTTTGACAATATTCAAGATTTTTTCTCTAAGTTCAATACTATTAGATTGGAGCTTTCTTCATGTGGCATTGTTAAAGGGGATGACCAATTGATCTTTTCTATTCTTTCCAAGTTTTGTCCTAATTATTCTATCTTTGTTTCTACATTATATGCTACTATGGATGCTCTTGGTAGTGCATAAAAATCACCCTTTCTTGATGAATTTGTAGTGCAGCTCACAAGGGAACAAGCAAAGTTGGCACACATGGGTCAATTGAAGCCTTCCACACATCAAGCATTGATTGCAAGTGAGTCTACATCAAAGGCTTCTAATGGAAAAGGAAAGAAACACAATAAGGATCTTAAGCCTCATGACAAAGCTAATGAATCTTCTTCACCAAAAAGTACTGAATCCAAGTCCTCTTCAAGAGAGGAATCATCTAGAAGAAAGAGAGATAAATGTGCATATTGTCAAAAGTTAGGACATGATGAGCATAAGTGTTTTCAAAAGAAGATTGATGAGCTAACTCACATTATTCAGAAACACAATATTAAGTTGCCCTCATTAGTGTCTGCTCCTTCTTCTACACATTTGGCAGCTTCTACATCTCCATCATCATCCAAAGATAAAGGTAAAGGACAAGCACTCATGGCTTCCACACATCCTTAATAAGGTAGATGGCTTCTTGATTTAGGTGCATCACATCATATGGCATCTTCTATGGATATGTTTTCTTCTATTGAGCCTTGTAATTCTCCTAATATTTTGATGGGTAACAACACATTCATGAGAGTTTGTGGGAAAGGTTCTATTCCTATGGGAGAAGGGACATTTAACAATGTTCTTTGTGTACCATCCTTGACCACTAATCTCCTTTCTATTTACCAAATTACACATGGGGCACAAGGTAAAATTGTTGAGTTCACTCCTGATTGTGTCTACATTAGGGACATGGAGACTAGAGATGTCATAGCTATGGGAGTTGTTGATCATACATCCCGTTTGTATTCTTTTTCTAATTTTGTTGATAATGATGATGATATACATGATGTACCCATCCCTTTGCCAAGGAATAATTATGAGGAGAATTTTGGGCACTTGAATCATTTTTTTGTTGAGACAAGTGTTGATCTTCCTACTCCTCCACTTCCTGCTTCTTTAGACATGGGCTCTACCATTCAGCAGGATGATCATAGTGTTTCAGATCTTGCAGAGTGTGATGACTATTTGGATGCATCTTCAGCATTTGTTGATTCTCATGATGCAGATTTGGAAGACATACATGAGGGGGTTTCTCTTTCCCTTGATGACAGTTTCATCATAGATGAGGATACTTCTTCACTTTCTTTGGAGATTGGTGTACTTGATTCTTCTCCTTCTTCACTTGATTTGTCACATGAGGTGATAGATTCTTTGAACTTGGAGATTCCTAATCAGTCTTCAGAGATTCATTCATGGAGACCTTCATCTTCTTCCTCCTTCCATTTGAACATGGATTGGCTTCTTCATCATTTGATGTATCTATTTCTTCCTAAGGGGAGACATGTTTCTTGTAAGCATTGGTTGATATATTGTTTGCAGGTACTCTTCATCAACATGGGAGCTTCTACATTATGGGGGGGATATCATGTCTCCAACTATCCTTATTATGGGGGGATACTTCTTTGTATATACATGATGTATGTAGTTCTTGGGGGGTCTTGAGCACTCCATCCGTCCATGCATCTTTTTTTCTTCTCTCTTTTTGGGGGAGGGTTTTTCCCATGAGGTTTTCCCTCTTTCTCCACTTTATGAGAGTTATGCATTTCATGTATTGCATTTTGTACATGGGTACCTAACATGGCCTAGTTGCCAGGACCCATCTTGCATTGTGATTTTAAGTGCATTCCCCTAAGTTGCACTTAAGGGGGGGTGTTGGTGTAATTAATTATTCCTAATTACACTTTACTTAATCTTACTTAGGTTAATGCATTGCATAGTAGTTTATGATTGAGACACCTAGGAGTGTGCACATCTATTAAGCACATGGTGTAGGAGGAATTCCACTTTTGGTGTGATAGTTGTCTTCACATACCTCATTATGTGTGAGATCCACCTTTCATGCTCTTATCACATTATCATCCTAATCCAATTCACATACTTTATTGCATATTGGAGGATGATCCACATTTGGTGGACATGTGATTACACCTAGCATAGGTGATAGCTTATCAGCTCCTTATCATTCTCTCATATCACCTTTCCTATATAAGGAGGCCTATTATGTAATCATTTCATTGAGCATTGAGTAATTCATTGGATCTATTCAATCCATCCTTGCATTCATATTTTCTCTCTTGTGCTTTTCTTCAACCTCTAGATCCTTGGTTCAATATTTGCTATTTGAAAATTCTTATAGTTTGGCTCAAACTGTATCATCCTTACAACAACAACTTGCTTCCTTAACTCAAAACAAGTTTAGTATTCCTACATGTGACATGGGAAGTCCTTTGTCCCAAGATATTATCTGAACTTCTGTTCCTCAGCAAGTCGATATGCCTTGTCTTGAGAACTATAATGGAAAAGGAGATCTTGTTCATCATGTTAAAACATTCCAAATCCTTTGTAGTGATTATGCTCATGACCATAGGATTTTAGCCAAACTATTTTCTCAAACCTTTCATGACAAGGCCTTACAATGGTATTGTTCCTTGCCTCCTTATTCAATTGATTCCTTTCCAAAGCTTGCTAATGCCTTTATTCAACAATTTCAAAACAATATTGGCCCGCAAGTGTCTTTGACTGATTTAATGCATTGTAAACAAGATGCTAAAGAAAAGTTGACTGAATTTATTGGTCGATTTAAATATTTGCATGCTTAGATTTCTTATCCTGTTCCTGATATTGATATTCAACGTATGTTTATTTCAAATTTGCAAAAGGATATTAGAGATAAGAATCTACTTACTAAATTTACCACTTTTCAACAACTTTGTGCAGTGCTTCATCATTATCAATTACAAGTGAGCCAGTTTGAGAGCACCACTCCAATGGCTCCTGTTCCAGTTGATAAGAGTGATGCTGCTCCTAATCCAAACAAGTTTCAAAAATTCAACAACTATGTCAAGATAAACAAACCAGAAAATGCAGTTGCTGATCAGTTTGTTGTTACATCTCATAATGCCACTTCTGCATCCACTACTTTTTGATTAAATCATACATTTACTCCTCTTTTTGAAACTTTACATGCTATTATGAATAGGTTGTTAGCCGCTAATATGATTACTTTACCTCCTATTCGACCTCTTTTACCTACTATGATTGCATCTAAATCTTTTGATCAAAATGCTTTTTGTCAATATCATCATCAGAATGGTCATGATACAGAAAGATGTTATTCTTTAAAACATAAGGTCCAAGATCTAATTGATTCTAAAGCTTTATTTGTTGATAATCTGGATAGTAGTGGGAATCAATATGTCTCTCCTCCTAATCAGAACCTTCAAATCTATACGAATCCTTTACCTACGCATGATACTAATAATATTACTCAACCATCTGCTATGGAAATTTTATATGATTCAAAGATGGATGATCTTAATCATGTCATTAATCAAGTGGAGCATGTTGCTAAGCCTATATCTCCACTTCAACCTTCACTTCAAATTCTATCTCAACCTCAAGCTAAACCCAAACCTAAAGTTTAACCTCAACCTAAACCTCGACAACAATTTATAGATAAAAGACCTCTGAAACTTATGATTACCTTTGATGACTCTAAGATTATTAAGGCTCCTGATGGTCCCCTTTACATTGCTACTAGGGTTGCTCAGATACCTACTCGTGGTTGTCTTGTTGATCCTACCTCCTTAGTCAATGTTATCACTGAAGAAAATATTTTTATGAAAAGCTTACAATGCGACTTCTATGATACATCAGATGTGTGGATTCAAGCTTGTAATGGTTTTCTTTATCCCTCATTTGGTTCTATTACTTTACCAGTTGAACTTTTTGGAAAAATTATGAACACTACCTTTGTTGTGGTTCCTACTTCTGATCAATTTCAAGTTAAGCTAGGTTTGCCTTGGTTGACTACCATGCATGTTGTTGCTTCAGCTATCCATAAGTGTCTTAAGTTAATTCATGATGGCAAAGTGAAGATGATCAATCATAGTCTATATCAACCTTCTAGGCCTAGAGATTGTGCTGCTCTAGATTTCTTTTGGCCTTCATTACCTAATTCATGTCCTCCTTTCCCTGATAATCTTTTTCAATTGTATCAAGCTTACAAGCATCATAAGATTCTTCAATTAAGCATACCTCCTATGGATCTTAATCATGGTCTTTTACCTACACCTTCGATACCTCCTTTAACTATGGCTTCTAGTTCTGTTAATCAAGTTCCTCCTATCAAAGCTATCAAAGATCCTGTGATTGTTTCTCCTATGGTTGATAATCCTATTGAGATTCCTAAAGAACCTATGAAGGATCCTATGATTGTTCCTCCTAGTTCTCAACCTATTTCAAATAAATCAAAACATAACCGATCTTCTAATGAACGTTGTAAAAAGCATCGTGCTCATGCTAAAGCTAAAATATCTCTACTTTCTATGGATATACCTATGCATAATGTATTAGAAGATGTTGTTACTAATAATGATGTTCACATGCATGATTATGATGATTCCATTTGTATCTTAGATCCTATTTTGATTAATTTGGATGAAGAAGATACTCTTGATGATACTGATAATGTTGATGATGAATATGAGACTATTGACATTGACATTGATTTGCCAAATATTCTTTCATCTCAATTAACTCTTACACCTAGTATCAAACATTGTGATTCTCAAGAGGATCCTTGTTTGGAACTGGCTATCATTCCTAATATATTGGATATAGTCCCTCTTGTGAGTTACCCACCTACCCTAAATGATATACAATGAGATGGGGAAAGTAGGTGGCACACTTGATCAGCTCGTCCTTCATGGTAGCTTTGTTGTGTGTTTGCTTGCTATACTATGCTTCTCCTATCATGTGATTGCTAAATATTATTAGATTCTTTTATACAATCCTTGTTACTCAGTTGGTACAAGGTGATGAAGGAATCAAAACTGTTGTTCAAATTCCTCTATATGTATCTCTATTCTTCTATGTGTTGTTCAATGTTATGTTGTAACTATGCTATTGTTCGTAAATGTTTCCTTGTGTAATCTACTTGGATTTGAGATATGGTAGCACTAAATCTTTTTGGTCTCCGTGTCATGGTTTGAAAAGATTCTTCTTCATATATCTTACATTATATTTCCTCCTTTGTGATTGTAGTTCTACTTTCTTTGGGGAATGATGTCAATTCATTTGCAATAATATCATATATATATTATCTTATGATCATACTGACTCCATGGTAGGTAGATCCCTTCTATGTTCTATGTATGTTTTTGTGATATTTCCCTTGATTTGTCTTTGTCTAGGGGCATCTCGACATGGAAATGTAATCAATGGAGTTGTTTATGTTTCCGTTAAAGCCATTGCTCTTGTTAAAGTGTCAGCAATGACTTTAATGTGGGGGCATATGCTCTTCTCACATATTACACACATGCACTTATGAAAAATTCAAAACATGCTAAATCTTCTAAAGGTAATGCACATAAGTTGATAAATCCTGAGGAAGATACACACTTTAAATTTACTTTTCAACCTTTCTTTTTGGATTAAGAACTAATCCTTAAAGTATGGATTTATATTTTAGGATCTCTTGATCCCTCTAGTTTCAAGCACACATATATTTTTGATCCCTTAAGGTCGGAAGTGTCCTTAAGATTGGATCCCCTTTTTTATTTTATTCTTATGGAATAGAATATTCCTAGGAATAAATTTTTGATGGGATGACTAGTGAGTAGCCACATTCACTAGGCGGTTCAATTCCATCTTTCCAATTGCACCTTTTTTTTCCTATGTGGTTCACAATGGGACATAAGTTCTCATTGGGTGAGGTAATCACACTTTTTCTTTCTCTCTTTAGAGATGTCTCTCTTATCTATGATCTAAGAGTCAATGAAGACTTGAGTCCTTGGGGGCTTGGGATTTCTCTTTGTCCCTTAGATTATGATAAGATTATCTTGTTAATTTTATCTCTTTTACCAAGAGTTTTCATCGAGTCCATACTCTTGCTAAAGTGGGGGCTTAATGTATCATGTTAAAATGGAAGCATTTCCATGTTAAGAGTGTTTAGCCCTCTGGGTAAGTGGTTTGGGGTCATGATAAGCACCTTCATTGGGTCTTTGCATATATTTGGCTTTTTCCCCGCTTTCCACTTCTTCTTCGCGCTTGATTTCTCCATTCTAGGTGAAATTAGGGTTAAGGTCTTAAAGAATTTCTTGATTTTCCCTATTCCATGGCTCTATTTTTCTAGGTAGGGTTCAGAAATGAGACCTCCTAGTCCTTCATCATATCAATCAGGGGATTTTCTATCTATTCTGAACACTGGGTCCTATTCTGACATCAAATCCTGCATCTCTGGCATCTCCTAGAACCTCTGCTATAGAACCTGGTAAAGTTAGGGTCTCAGCTCAAAGTCAACCTCAACCCTGACTAGGTTAGGGTTGACCCTAACCTTGACCAAGTCAGGGTTGACCTCAACCTTAACCTCTTCCCACCAGGATTTCAAATTTTCAACTGTCGACAGTTTGGCTTTCGGGATAATTATTTCTCCACCTCCGGGTCGGCTGTTTTGGGCTCCGAAATGGTAAATCCTTTAATTGTATTTAATCAAGGTATATTTTCTAAAGGTGAGGACCTAATTGGGATTTAATTCTCCAAGGTGGCCCATCTAGAGGAGTGTGCCCTAGATCACTATAAAAGGAGGCCTTCCTCTCTCATTTTCACATCAAGCTTTCTCAATCAAGTTTTCACATCTCATCTCAGGTCCAAGAAAGTCCTCAAGAATTCAAGTCTTCAAGCATTCAAGTGTTCAAGCATTCATCCATCAAGGAGATCCATTGTTATCCATTGAAGGATTCAATATCTTTGGAGCCCCCTTGAAGATCCACCCTTCTCCATCCATTCAAGCCTTCTCATATGCAAAGATCAAATCAAGATTGGTGTTGAAGATCAAATACCATGGATTAGAGACATCTTTCCATCCATTGAAGCATTCCTACTTGTGGATTTGAGGATTGGAATCCTCTACAAGGACTTCAACATAGGCAAGGTGATTTGTTTCAATTACTTTGTTTATACACAATATATTTCAATTCAATTTCAAGGTTAATTCCTAAACTGGGGTTTGACTAAGGCAAACCCCACATACAACCAAAAATCCCCATTTTCTTGCAGGTACAGGTGTGAAATCTCATATCTAAGAGTGAATTTGGATACCCTTTTCGGCAATCTTTTAGGATCTATGAATAGAATCGGAATCGGACTTCAAATAAATAATGTGGTCTTTGACCTTTTAAAAGGTCAAAGTCAACCTCTATGAATTTGGAGAAAAGATTTTTGGGTTTTGTCTGCCACAACATTTCCAGTCCAAAACAGGTGACGAAATCTTCAAAAAGTTCATACAAAAGCTAGAATTTAGCACTTTCCAGATCTGCCGTAATTCAAGGTTAGTATTTGCACTTCAATTATTTCAATTTCAAGTATAACACATTCTACCTATGGAAACATCAGATTTATTCTTTCTTTCATATTCTCCATCAAATTGATCTGATTTTGTATTAGCCTTTTAGGTTGATCAAATTGGATCTCCTTGTTGGGAATTTGGGTTTTAGAATAGATCTCATATTTCCCCCCTTAAAAACATATGAATGATATTGAGCCCATTTTAACCTCATTCAATAAGTAGAATATATTTTCTTAGCATCATTTAACTTTTCTGAGAAAAATGCCACAGCCTTACCTTCTTGGCTTAAAACAACACCTATGGCCAAGTTGTTTGCATCTGTCTCCACCACAAACACTTTGTTGAAGTCAGGAAGAGTTAGGATTGGATATTGAGATACTATATTCTTTAGATATTGGAAGGCATCATTAGCCTCTTTAGTCCATACAAACTTAGTCTTTTTACCACCTTTAATAGTGTCCAATATGGGAGCACACACATGACTAAAATTTTTAATAAATTTCCTATAAAAGGTAGCAAGACCATGAAAACTTCTAACATCACCTTGGTTCTTTGGTGTAGGCCAATTCACAATGGCTTCATCTTTAGTAGGATCCATCTTGAGGGTGCCTTGAGAGATAACAAAACCTAGCAAGCTAATTTCCTTCTTCATAAATATGTACATTTCCAAGTTGATCACCAACTTGTGTTGATGGAGCCTCCTCAAAACCTATTCCACATGTTCAAGATGTTCTTCTTTTCTATCACTATAAATTAGTATGTCATCAAGATATATTACCAAAAACTTTCAAATAAAATCAATGAAAATTTCATTCATGAGCCTCATGAATGTACTTAGAGTATTGCTCAAACCAAATTTCATAACAAGCCATTCAAAAAGACCTTTAGTTATTTTGAAAGTGGTCTTCCATTCATCTCCTAGTTTTATTCTAATTTGGTGATATCCTGATTTTAAATCCACCTTAGTGAAGTGACAAGCATTACCTAATTGATCAAGAAAATCTTCCATTCTTGGAATGGGAAACCTATATCTTATTTTGATTTTATTTATGGCCCTCTTGTTAGTACATAACCTCCACTTTCCATCCTTTTTAGGAGTTAGAACTGATGGGACAATACATGGACTAAGACTTTTCTGAATCACTCCTTTTTCCAGCAGTTCATTGACTTGTCTTGCAATCTTTGTATTTTGAGTAGGTGTCATTTTGTAGGGTGCCTTGTTGGGAAGAGAGGAACCAGGTATGAGATCAATTTGATGGCTAATATCCCTTAAGGGAGGGAGGCTTGAGGGTAGATCACAGGTAGTGACATCACTCTACTTATTCAGTAGTGTTTTAATTTCTTTTGGTAGGGGTACTTCCCTTTTAGTTTCCACATTTTCCTTAGGCTTAGAAATCAATAAAAAACTTTTTGATTCAAACTCCTTCAAGGTTTGTATTAATTTCTTTTCCCCTATGGTGATGACAGTGGGTTCTTTCTCAAACTTTGTATCTAGCAGTGGCTTCATGGTGAAAGTTATCCCATCTTTGATGATGGAGTAGGTGTTCTTCCTACAATGATGTGTGGCATCCACATCATATTACCAAGGTCTACCTAGTAAGATGTGGGAGGCATCCATTTCCACTACATCACATGGTACTTTATCTTTAAAATCTTTTATAGAAAACTCTACCCAATCTTGTTCAGTCACTAGAGTTTGTTGACCTTTGGTTAGCCATGAGACATGGTAAGGAAAAGGATGTGCTTTCTTAATTAGATTTAATTTTTGGACCATTTCAAGGGACACCAAATTTTCAGTTGAGCCTGAATCTATAAGAAGATTACAAACTTTTCCTTGACACTTGATCTTTGTCCTGATGAGGTTATTTCTTTGAGGCGGCTCTTGTGTTTAAGGTGTTTGTAGGAGGGCTTGTCTCATCATCAAACATGTTCCTTATTTTGGTTCTAGATCCCTGATGTTGTCCTCTTGCTTATCTTCATGAATGAGTTGACTCCTCCTTTCCCCTTGATTGTTATTGCTCCTCTTTTCTAAGCATCTTCCAACATGGTGACCCAATTGGTTGCAGTAGTAGCATTTCAAGGGTCCATTACTTCTCCCTCTTCCTCTATTGAAAGTTCTTCTAACCCTAGAGTTCCCTCTAAAACTTGATTCACCTTGTTCCTTGTCTCCTTGGCTTTGGTCAGGAGTCTTGTTGTTGCTATTGTATTGTCCTCTATTCCAAGAGGTTCTCTTTCCTCTAAAACTCTTTCCACCATCATTACTCTTTCCCTTGTTCAGTTCTTGTTTTATTTTCCATTTTTATTCTACCTTGAGTGCCATCTGATAGCATTTACTTACTGATGTAGGGGTGTGTAGGCTCAATTCCTCTTGAATGGATACTTTTGGTCTATTCATGTATCTAGTAAGCTTTTCTTCTTCATTCTCTGCTACATTAGTCTTCATACATAGTTTTAGGAATTCCTCGGTGTAGGAGCCCACATCCATATCCTTTTACTTTAGATTGTTCTTCCTTCTATGGATTTGTACCTCATAGTCCTTAGGTACATATGTCTCCTTTATCAAGGCTATCATCTTGTTCCAAGATGTGATCATATTTTTGCCATTCTTCACTCTCTCTGTTTGAATGAAATTCCACCAAGTTAGGGCTGCTCCCTTCAACTTGGACTTTTACACCTTTACCCTTTGCTTCTTAGGGATGTCTTCAGATTCAAAGAAGCTTGTCAAAGCCTCAATCCAATCTAAGGCCAGGTCTACATTCATCTTTCCATTAAAAGTTGGTAATTCCAACTTCTCCTCCATGGTTCTTCTCCCCACTAATTTTGAGGCATCTAAGAGGGGTCTTTGATATTTAGGTAGATATATTTCCTACTCAAATGTTTCATCAACCTCATTACTCCCTTCATCATCATCTGATGTGCCCTCTTTTCCTCTTTCTATCTTGTCTTCGAGTTCTTGAAGCCTCTTCGTTAAGGCTGCATTCTCTACCCTCTTCTCTCTCACTATCCTTGCAAGTTCCATATTAGTAACCTTGGTAGGAATATCTTCATCCTCAAAAATATACATGGCTTTGATACCACTTGATGTAGAGTGGGCAGCCAGAAGTGCCAAAAGGACCAAATTTGTCCTTCAAAACCTTCAAAGTTTCAAGGTAGGAACTAGAAGGAAGATCTCAAACCAGCTTGTGCCCTTCACACTTATCACAAGTTTAGGATAATACTATATTCTAGGTTATCACAACCTAATCCAATGAGGTACTCAATCACTGAGTCCTAACAAGTCACCTAATCCAACTAATCTCTAGCCGATAAGGAAGGCACATGGGTTAATTTGCACATATTTTTTCCCAAATAGAACACCAAGGACTAGGGGTGACTTGTGCTTTTTTTATGGTCTATTTAGGTCCCTAATACAACAATCCAATGAATTCATTCACCCAAGACATCATTTTGGGCATACTAGCCTTATCAAATGAATCTTAGGCTTGTAGCCTTTTCAAAGCACAAATTTTGATTTAAAACATAATAAATCCACACAACACCATAAATATATTACTTATTTGGGTACCCTTTTTGGAAAAATGAAACATACCAAAACCACAAGGTCTAACTGTGAGGGAAAGACACAATGAAATGTTGATTTCACCTTGGGAACTAGGCCTAATTAGCTTCCAATTTGCACTACAGGTACCTCTTTTGTACACCCAAATCCAAATCCAATGCTTGGATCATGTGATTATACATATAAAACTTCAAAATACCAAGTTTCAAGCCTTGGTGATCCTTGAATAGCGAGTTATGTGGACTGGTGTCAAGGATTTACAAGGTGCACACATGGGCATCAGTAGAAACCCATCTCCCTGAAAGGCATGAACCAAGACTTGAAAAACCTTAAATATTACATCAAATAAAATAATTCCACCAAGGGCCATCAATATCCCATGGTGGAATTGGAAATTATACACAATTTTGAACGAAACCCTGGTTCAAGGCCCTCAATCTAGGAGGCCAAACTAAAACTTGAATAACTTTTGAATCAGAATAGATAAAGACATGAGACCCATGGAAAATTAAAGATAACTCATAGGGATAACTAAAAATATCAGTCTTTCATGCCTATATTTTTGTACACATCCATACAAATTTGCTGATGCCCAAAATGTGTAGGAAAATAGCTGATTTTATTTAGGAGGCTAGACTAAAACTTGAATAACTTTTGACTCCAAATAGATTAGGACATTAGACCAATGGAAAATGAAAGATAATTCATAGGGATAAATGAAAATTTTATTCTTTCATTCCCAAACTTATGTACACATCCGTACGAATTTTCTCATGCCTGAATGTGCTGGAAAATAGTTAATTTTTTAATGATTTTGAATGCCAATTACATGATGCTCCCTTCCACCCACCTAGTAGGGCTTATGAAGGCCTCCCATAATGGTTAAAAACTTATTTTTAATACCATCTATTCATTAGGGGGGTTGATTACAACTTTTAGCACAAGTTGTCAAAGTTGCATAGCAACTTTTACAACTTTTTAAGCATTTTTTCCATCCTAGGTGACCAAACTTGGTCCAGACCTAAATCTAATGATCCAAAATGGATCCAAAAATTTAAAACATCAATCCTAAGAAAATAACTTATGCTAAGGTTTGGGACACCTATTGACCAATAGTTGACCAAGGGATTATCAATGCCAATCATGGAACTAGGTCTTACAAATAGGGTCTAATTATAAACCTTTATTTCTAATATGTTCTAGAGACTACTAGGACCACCAAAAGATCCAAAGAGTACCAAAGGATCTGATGAGTGCCAAGTACTTATTTTTTTAAGGGTTCTCATGCACCAGAGAGAGAGAGAGAGAGACTCTTGTCACCCTCTCTAAGTCTCTCTCTCACACACTCTCTCCCACCTTCCTACCCTCTCTTTGTCTCTATCTCTCTCTCTTTATCTCTCACTATTGCAATCTATGCCTTGAATAGGGTGCACGCTCTATAGGGCACACACCCTATAGCGTGCATGTCCTATGGAAGTCATAGATTTCCATAGTGCACATGCCCTATAGGGCACACACGCTTTGTAAGACATTGGAATCCACTAATCCTAAGGCTTGGATTTGCCTTGGAGATCCAACCCAAAGGATTGGAGGATTCAAATATGCCTGAGATGTGTTTTCCAATGGACATACAAAAAATGACATCTTTTTTTATGTGCTCCTCTTTAGGTTTACTCATGGTCCAATAACGTTAAAATCAGACGACGTGATATTGTAGATCTCTCTATTATCTATCTAACCAGATAATTTATTTTGAATTCTGATTATGTTAAGTTTTTCATCTCTAATTTCTTTTGTGTATGTCCATTTTTTGTAAAAAGCCAACGTGTAGTATTTTGGGTATAAATTTTGTCTCGCTCGATGAATTTTGCAACAAGTTATGTTTTTAGAAACTAGACTCTATTCTACACACTTTAAAAAAAAATTGATTTTTGATTAGTTTTAAATAATTTCTAGGGGGAGCACACAGAAATTTCACGTTTTCAAGATGTGTGCACTTTGTAAATTCATAAAAAAATTATACATTCATAAAACAAATAGAAAAAAAATATGGGATAAACTACGTGACCAGTGTTAGCTAACTTCTCATTGGAGCAATTAAATTTATTTTTTTAAAAGTTAACATTTTAGAGGGAGCACACCAAATGCTATGTTATGTTTTTTCACAAAAAATTGGACCACTTTTTGTGCTCCCCCTTTTTTAGGGACTTAATCTACACCATTTTCAAAATAGATTAGTAGTTTAGGAACTAGATTCAGAGTATTACAACTCTTGTTCTTGTCGCATCTTATAATTTTGTGTCTAACTATCTTCAATTTCTTGTTGAAGTTCAGAGTTTGTTGATTTAAGAAAAAAGGTGGCATCTTATACCCCCTTTTTGGTCCCCCATCTTTGTGCACTTACCCTTGAATGAAAGATCACTAACCAACCTAAGTCCTCACAGGTTCCCTAATGTCGCTACTCAAGCAACATCATCTAACCTATTCACCTTCAAGAAATATATATTAAATTATAAGATTTATTGGTCTACACTACTTCTAGGTAAATGTCCCAATCTCATAAGTCAATTAACTATCATTATTTGATTTATCAAATAAATTCATACTGAATCATCAAATTCATAAACATCTACAAATCTACCTTATATATCAATTTCTTTTTAATGTTAGGGTAGAGATAAAAATTCATTATGGTATGCATTATCCTATGTACTTTGATTAATATTCATTCATTTTAAATGCACTAAGTATTCCTTCTTTCTTCATAAATTAATCATCTAGCATTACAAATAAAGTTAGCATCTCCATCCATTAATTCATATCTACCCACTGATTACAAGTTAAATTACCTCTTTATTATTCAATACCTTCTTTTGAATATTAAATTAAAATATAACATTTTCTTTCTTTTCTATCATCCATTTAGATACACCATAGCATAACTATTCCTAGGTTCATTTCCCTTTTAAAAATTAACATAAAGAGATAAGTTTTAAGAGATATAATTAGTGAAACAACATCTTTAAATGCTTTAAAATATTATAACATGTTCACTTTTCCCTTTATTTTCTCCTATAACTACCCTTTCCTTTTACATCTCTTGAATCAATATACATCAAAACATCATATACATATGAATCCTTTAAGGAGATTACAATTACATAGATGCATATACATTAATACATATCAACATGATGCAATTAACAATATCAAGTCTTAAAACTATAAACCTAGAAAGGAAAATGTGCAAGGACCACCCATGAGACCCAAACAATACCTTGATATAATAAAGACTAACCAACCCAACCACATGGGACCAACACGCCAGCTCCCTTGAGATAGGAGCTGATAGAAACCAAAGACTGCGCAAGAGGTAACAACTAGGACATATTGGTGTAGGGCACCCAAGGCCTAGTCAGGATGTTTTGTGTTTTGGTTCATTTTTGGTTTGTAATAAGGAGGGATTAATCTTAGGGATCAATCTCCTCAATGATCTTGATCCTTTTGTATGGTCAAGGATTCCAAAGGCATGTCTATGAGCCTTGGAATGCCATAGTTCATGTGGATCCTAAATGGATTAGGAATGGACCATTTAAGGTTTTGATGTTTTTAAGCTTAATTTATTTGTTTTTTAAAATTTTAAGGGATCTAGACCCTAGATCAACCTAGTGGATATCTTAGGAAGTCTTTGGTTAGCCTTTTGGTGCATTTTTTAAAAGTTGCAACTAAAATTGCAAAAGTTGCACATTCGTTGTCAAGCAACTTTGAAAAGTTACTCAAAGAGGTTGCCAAGTTAGTTCCAATGATCACAACTATGTGGAGACAATTTGGACCCCATTTGTGAGGTTATTTAACAAATGTAAGACCTCTTAATGAGGTTAGATTCGAATGGTATATGTCTGGTGCATCAAATTTAATAAAAACCAATCAATTTAAGTGGAATTAGTCTGTGTATAGACGTGTATGGTGGGTTGAATGTGGAGAATGTTTATGCTTTGTAAATTTCATGTATTCAATCACTAAATCCATTGATTTGATTTTTTATTAAGCTTACCATTCAAAGTTTTTCTTTTGTGTGTGTAAACAATCAGGGTTTGAAGGGTTTACTAGGCCTGTCTTACAAAAATGGCCCTAACTTGCACTCCCACTGGTGGAAACTCATGAAACCTTGGGGAATGCAATTTAGTTGTACTAATTGCATGATTCCAAAAGCAATTCATTGGAATCGATCGACAAGTAGTATTGGCACCAAACCCTAGGCTGAACATCTCTATGTGTTCAGTTAGGAAACTTGGAGAAAGGTTGTGCAGGTGAAAGATCTAAATGTGGTAAAGGGTTGAAGAGTTGTTTGAGACAAATATAGGAGGGAGAAGATTCCTAGAAACTTAAATTGGTTCTACAAACCTATTTTCAATCATCCTTAGTGTAAATCAGGGCTGATCTGGCCAATTAGGCTTGTGACCTAAAGGTGGTTAGGCAGTGTAGGATTTAAATCAATTCAAGATATTTTGGGGATTGATGTAACCCTAAAAAGGCTACTAAAAAATGCTCTTATTTTCTTAAGACTCATTGGGAGTCAAAATCTATGCACTCGGAAGCAGTGTGGAAGACCTAAAAGGATTTATAGGTGAAGTTGTAATCAGAACCTTGTGCAAGTTGGGGAAATGATTTGATGATTGATTCACCATATTTGATCATCAAATAAAATATTCCAATCATTAGTTTGGTTAGGGAACTCGATTGGTGAAGAGTTCCAATATTTGGTCCAATTTGGGAACAAATGCCTAAAGCCTTGGAAGGGTGAAGTTGGGATTAGTTAGTAAAGGTGGAGAAAAGTCTTAGAGAGGACTTAGGAGTTGTAAATGTTGGAAATATTCAAGACTATCTAGGTTACTGAGAGGGGAGGGGTGAATCAGTAACTTCAAAACTTTTAATAGATTTAGATCTTAATAATATTAGATTGATAATCTAATTGCATGCAAGAGTAACAGAAAGAATAAAACATTCATAACACTTAGAACATAGAGATTTGGTGACCCAGAAACCTTCCAAGTAGAAAGTAAAAATGGGGTGGGGATGATACCCACAAAACTTCAATACTGCAGTATAAAGTTTGCCGGTTAAGGCTTACAATGATCACTTCTCATGATCTGCCCTGTTAGGAGCAATAAGGACTGCTAGGTCCACCTTGTTAGAGGTTTTACAAACATACAATGAAGTATGCACTCGGTTAAGAGATTTTTAAAAAGACTGTTAAGTCTACCCGGTTAAAGGATTTCAAACTGATTCACCTATTAGGATGAAATAGTAGATCTCTTGCTTGCAACTGTACTTGCTGATTGAGATTCTCTGATGTACTGATCACCTTCTATGATGGATAGATCTTTTCAACTTCTTATACTGCTGTAGCCCTTTGTAATTCGCTTATCTCTACCTTTCTCTCTTTTTCATACTTCTCTTTTTTTTCATTCTAGGATATGACATAAAACATTGTTTATATATCAATCTAAGTCAATTCCAAAACAATTACAAAGTCAGCTCTTAAACAAGTAAACATAAATATTACTGAGTCGGCCCAAATATAGTTACACAGTTACTGCAAACTAACTCAGTGACTTTCTGATACTCGGCGTCCACTGCATTACTCGGCATCGTCATGCACTCGGTAGAAGTGGAAACTCAGTTCATACTAACCACTCAGTCGTAGTTTCAAACTTGGTAAATACTGGAGACTCGGTAGACAAAGTGTTACTCAGTAGAAACTAAATTTCCTGTTTAAACTGTGCAGCACTCGGTAAACACTATGAAACTTTGCGAGCTCAGTATGCACTGTTCTACTCGGTAAGCTCTGCTCGGCTTGGTAAGCTCTGTTCTGCTTGGTATGTACTGATCTGCTTGGTATGTACTGATCTGCTCGGTATGTACTATTCAGAATAAGTGTTGTCACTAATGACAATCATGCTTAATGCCAACAATCTCCCCCTTTGGCATTAGTGACAAAAACACTTATAGCCAAAACTTATATACAAGAATTATGATGAATCTTTTTTTTATTTTTCAAAATTTATCTTTGTCAAACTGTTGTTTATGTTTATACATTACATGACTCCCTTATATAGAGTACATTCTCCCCCTTTTGTATTATACACTTTCTCCTATACATTTTCTCCCCCTTTTTGACAATAATGCCAAAGGTGTATATACAAGTATTTTATAGGGAGAATCCAAAATGTGAAAGAAAATCAGAATGTACCTTCATGATTAGTGCCAGAGTTCTGTCCCAATTCTCTTGTAGAATCTTTCATGTTTGGAGTGCAATTTGGACTTCTACAGAGAGTTCAATCATGTGATCTGCAATGGAAAATTGATTGTCATGGAGTAATGCTTTTGAGTGAACAATGTGCTTTTGCATTATGTCCATGATGGGAAGGATCATGTTCTGAATATCTAGCAGTGTTGACCAGATCTTTGTATCTTCTTTTGATAATTCTGACTACCTATTTGATAGGAATGTGATTTTCATATGATGTGCAGAGCTTGAACTAGGTTCAAGTTGCAACCTCTGTACACTATCCTTCAGATCCTCATCAATCTTATTCAATTTTTCCTTGACTTCCTTAGTGAACTCGGCAACATTACATAGGTTAGAAACAAGTGAGGTAACATTGGAATAGGAGGATTCAATATCTATCAAAACTGAAGATAATTCTGCCTGATTAATAGCTATATGTTGAGCAACATGCTCAAGCACTTTATTGTCAAATTTCTTCTCGGCTTTCTCAATAATCTTCTCTGACGCAAAGGAATCCTCATGGAACTTGTTTATTGCCTCAGCTAACTGTAACAAAATATGTTGAGAGGAATCAACTTTAATACCTAATTCTTCTGACAAAATATCCTTTGCATCTTCAATAATTTTATATTCCTTGTCCCTTTCTTCTTTTAGTTTCTTCTGCTTTTCTTTCTTTTGAAGGAGTTCACCAATGTTTTGCATTTGGTCTGCTAAAAGATTTGCAAAGTTTAATTTTGGAATCTCTATCTCCTCATCTAAGTCTATATCCTCTTCTACATTCTTACTCAGAAATCTTGTACTCGGTTGAGCCTTAGGATCAACTGTTATTGCACTTAATGCCTTTGTAGAAGTTATTGTAGACATTGTAGGACTAGCTGTGAAAAATGATAGACTACCGACTAGAATACTTGAAGGGCTCAAAACTGAAGTATTCACAATTGTAGAATAAAAAACTGAAATACTTACTGAAGTATCCAAAACTTAGGTACTTGCTGCTAGAAAACTTGATATGGAAGTAGGTACTGAAGTAGATACAGGAGACTACAACTCGGTAAAAGAGGTGGTAGTCATTTATGTTGATGATTCATTTAGTTGTGGTAGTGATGATTTGACATTTGATGTATCTATGGAAGTTGTCATAATCATACTTGAAGTTATCTCCTTACTAGGTGTAGCAACTTTTGCTGGAGAGTGAGGAAGTGAGGCAATGACTTCTGCAGCTATCTGAACAATATTATCTTCCTCATCACTTTGCTTGTCTACCTCAGTATCTTCTTCATGTTCATCACTATCATCATCAATATCCTTGATTATCACTATTTTGACACTCGGTTTGTGAAGATTATAGATGTTTTTCCATGTGGCAGTGGCACTCTTCACAACTGACTCAATATCTTTAATCAAAATCAAACAATTGTTGAATTTGAGTGTCATCTTAATTTCATTATCTATCAATGCCTTATTAATTTCAGCATTTTTCAAACTTGGCATTAATTGCCTCAAGGTTTGAGCATAGATGTCCTTGACAGTTTGTCTTGCATTGGACCATCTTAACTTAATTTTATTCAGCAGAGTTCCTAGGATTTGAGAAGCTATCTCTTCAGGTGAGTATTTCCATTTTCCTATTTTCTCGATAACAGCATCTTCAATTTCCTGCTGCTCTTCCTCAGATCTGATTTCATATTTGAGAGATCTGAAGTTTGCAATTCCAGATTCTTCTCTCAAGTCCTTGATCTTTTCTTTTAATGAAGGAGGAGGCCTTTTGAATACTATTTCTTCACTGTCTTTGCCTACCTTGCCTCTTGCACTCCTTCTAGTAAATACTGCAGAGGGTTTCTTGGGTGCCTTGGTGATAAATACTTTTCCTTTCTTCTTTGCTGGTACTTGTTCTTCTTTCTCCTCATCCTTTTTCTCTTCTTCTTCTTCAAAGTCCTCTCCTTTTTCCTTAGTTGACATTAGAGGTGTGCTATTTTGTATTTTGGCCAACCTCTTTCTTCCTTTGTTAACCACCTATGGAAGCTTTATACTAAGCTCAATTCTCTCCTTAGCTTCTTCATATGTCCCAAAATATGGTGCCTTTGGGTTAACAGGTTGATTAATTAGGGCTTCAATAATATTCTTGGTTTCATCAATATTTACCTCATAGGGAAGAGGTTTCACATGTACAATCCTTGGCTTTTCTGCATGGATTGTTCTTTGAAGTTTTGATGCTCTCCATGTTCTTGTTAAACTGTCTCAACAAAAGATCTGCTAGGTCAAATGTCAGATTGTTCTTTACAATTTTATATGCTAGGTCAACTGCTTCACATGGAACACTATTCTGCCGACTTGAACTGTATATCTTGTGAGCTATGATATGTATACCAAACTTCAATTCTGCATCAGTAATTCTGCTTATCTTCATACCTCTACCATCCCACTCAGCTAGGGTTTTCTCTTCCAGTTCCATCTAACCTAGGGTTTTTGTAGATTTTTCCTTGTCGAGCATGGGAAGACCAGTGATTCAGTGAATCATCTTCTTCATAATATCTACTGGTTGCTCAAGCCATATTTTACCTTCATGTACTCGATTGAGGATATATCTGATCCATTTTATCTAAAAGCTCTAAGGCAAGTGTGTGATATGAACTAAACCCTTATCTTCCAAATGTTGATTCTCCGGTTTGAGAACACCATTGACACATAGTTCCTCATGAATAGTATCTATCTCTAAGGTTCCAAGCTCTTGAATTGTACACTTAAAATGACTATGAATATCATTAATAAGAAGTACCTTAGGAGGAATCCGAGATTGAGCTCCACTCAGGTCTAGGTTTCTGGCAACTACAGGCACGAGTTTGAAATCTGGTGCTTTCCATTCTCCATGAACCAACATTTTTGAATCTTTCTTCATTTTTGCACTGGATGATGCCATGGTAGCTCGGTGAACATAGTAAATTCTTTGAGGAAAGAGAATATCTTGCTAAAATATGCTTCGAAATGCTTGACTGCACTAGGAGACTTTTGTTCGCAGTGAATAGTGAACTTGATTTCACTCCTTTTGTTAAAAATTTGTCATTAATGCTCAGTACAAATTAGGGTATAGAATTAGACAGGCTTTCATCCACTATGAATTAATTGCTCGATGAAGACTCCGCAACTTGGTGATCATACGAATTCATACTTCTCTGACCTTACTCGCTAACCAAATGAAGTTAGGTTACTCCCGACCTTGCTCAGTGGTAACTGATACTGACCTTCTTATGATCCTGATGTATCTTGCATATTGATTTGGATCTATCTTCCTTTTAGTTCAAGAACTATTTTGTAATATGTCTATGAAGATACAGTTCCAGTGCTTTCTTGGAGACTAGTTAGAGCTCATAGAGCCACTCCCTTCATTAGTGACTTCAGGATTGGTTTTCTCAGTAGGTTTAGGAATCCACTTCTATCTCATCTACTTCCTAATGTTATTTTCTTTTGCTTTCTTTTCATCTTCAATTTTGCCTAAATTCATGCAGTTTTTAGCTATGTGACCAAGCTTAGTGCAATTATAACATCTTATGGTAGAATCCCTTTTTCTCAAGTGGTGCCTTACACAATTCATGCCAATGTGTCCATATTCTCCACAGTAATGACATCTACACCAAGTGTTGTAATCCCAACCAAACATTTCTTTAATAATTTGTTCCGCTAGATTGGGTGTTTTGGTTCTGCATTCTGATGCCTTGTGACCTTGTTTGCTACATTTGTGACATATGCCTTTAAATCTTGGTTTTTCCTTGCATTCATTTGCTTTATGACCGAGCTGATTGCAATTGTAGCATTTTCCATTGAATTTTACTTTTCCATTGCTCCAACATTTGTTTGAAGTATGACCAATTTTTCCATAGTGATTACAGGTAGGTTTCTGATTCTTTTGAGTACCTTGTTTGGAGGATTCACCTTCCTCTTTGTATCCAAGTCCTGCTTTTCCTTTTTTCCTATGAAGGTTTCATTCATACACTTGATTCATATCTTCTTGATATTTCAACATTCTCTCATTGATTTTCCTTTTAGCATCTAGCTCACTCATCACTCTTAAATTGATTTTCTTTTCAAATCTCAGCTCTTCTCTCATATTTTCATTTTCTAATCTTAGAGTCAAGATTTCTTCATTTGCATTGGAGATTTGATCAATAAGATTTTCTAGCTGAAGATTTTTATTCTGGATTTCATTGTTCTTTCCATCTATTTCATCTTTCATCTTGTTTCTTTGTTCCAAAACTTCACAGAATCTTGTTGACTGAATTTCCTGTTCTCTTTTCAATTTTCTCACTTCTTCTTGCAGAGATCCATTCTTTTCTAGAAGTTCTTTGATTGCATTGTTTGCTTCATCTGAGCTGCTTGAAGGGAAAAAGTCTTCAATCTTTTCTTCAACATACTAGTGGTCATTGGTCTGATTTGCAAGTTCCTTCCTTCTTTTTAGGGAAAGGGAAAGATGCTCTCTTGCTTCTTTGAGTTGAGTTATGGCCATTTCCAGATCTAGCTTTTCATTCTCAATTAATTTGTTCAGTCTGAATATCTCCATTGTCCTGAATCTTTTCTCAAGTTGTCAAACTTTATTCTGAGATCCACTAAGCTCTAATACCAATTGTTGGAAATATTCAAGACTATCTAGGTTACTGAGAGGGGAGGGGTGAATCAGTAACTTCAAAACTTTTAATAGATTTAGATCTTAATAATATTAGATTGATAATCTGACTGCATGCAAGAGTAACAGAAAGAATAAAACATTCATAACACTTAGAACATAGAGATTTGGTGACCCAAAAACCTTCCAAGTAGAAAGTAAAATTGGGGTGGGGATGATACCCACAAAACTTCAATACTGCAGTACAAAGTTTGCCGGTTAAGGCTTACAATGATCACTTCTCATGATCTACCCTGTTAGGAGCAATAAGGACTGCTAGGTCCACCTTGTTAGAGGTTTTACAAACATACAATGAAGTATGCACTCGGTTAAGAGATTTTTACAAAGACTGTTAAGTCTACCTGGTTAAAGGATTTCAAACCGATTCACCTGTTAGGATGAAATAGTAGATCTCTTGCTTGCAACTATACTTGCTGATTGAGATTCTCTGATGTACTGATCACCTTCTATGATGGATAGATCTTTTCTACTTCTTATACTACTATAGCCCTTTGTAATTCGCTTATCTCTACCTTTCTCTCTTTTTCATACTTCTCTTTTTTTTCATTCTAGGATATGACATAAAACATTGTTTATATATCAATCTAAGTCAATTCCAAAATAATTACAAAGTTAGCTCTTAAACAAGTAAACACAAATATTACTGAGTCGGCCCAAATATAGTTACACAGTTACTGCAAACTAACTCGGTGACTTTCTGATACTGGGCATCCACTACGTTACTCGACATCATCATGCACTCGGTAGAAGTGGAAACTTGGTCCATACTAACCACTCGGTCATAGTTTTGAGCTCGATAAATACTGGAGACTCAGTAGACAAAGTGTTACTCGGTAGAAACTAAATTTCCTATTTAACCGTGCAGCACTTGGTAAACACTGTGAAACTTTGCGAGCTCGGTATGCACTGTTCTACTCGGTAAGCTCTGCTTGGCTTGGTAAGCTCTATTCTGCTCGGAATGTACTGATCTTCTCAGTATGTACTATTCATAATAAGTGTTGTCACTAATGACAATCATGCTTAATGCCAACAGTAAACTCATTGATTTCCATCTATAGAAAAGTTTTGTGAAGGTTATAAGAACTTAGAGCCTAGTAACAAGGAGATTGTGGGAAGTAGGCCTAGAGGGTCACTGTCATTGTCACCTCTACATCACATACCTAAGGTGGTAAAACCCTTCCCATAAAAAAAATCATGAAACAAAAAAGATAACAAGTCAAAAAAGACTACCAAAGGCCAGGAAA